>PVKH010037695.1:0-11426 GCA_004027955.1 Chaetophractus vellerosus | reverse complement strand
GTGTGTCCATTCTTCTGTGTTTTTCTATGTCTGCTTCTTGTCTCCCCCCGTCCCCGCGGCGACGCGCCGAGTCGGCCCTCCACGGCGGTGGCTCGTTCCGTTCCAGGGTGGCTCCATTCCGTTTCCACGGGGGGCTCCGCTCCATGTTTTGCGGGCAGCAGTCCTCCATGTTTTTGCGGGCTGCCGGCTTCCGCTTTCGTGGGCAGCAGCTCCGCTTTTCACGGGTGACCTTGCCATGCCTGTGGGGGCTCAGCCCTGCCCGTGGGGGCTTTTTGCCTTGCCCACTGCGGCTCTGCCCCGCCCACGGCGGCTTGCCTTTCTCAAGGCCGTCTGCCTGCTCGGAGAGGTCCCCAGGAACCGAACCCGGGGCCTCCCATGTGGTACACCGGCGAGCTCTTTATCCACTGAGCTATCTAGCCGGGCCCATCCCTTGACACTCTTAACTCTTCTTGCTCCTTAGTACATCTAAAAACTGGAAAATTCTTCCTTCCTTGATCAGAACCCTTTCTTATATTGCCTTTTGCAAATGGGGTCATAGTTCCCTTATGCTCCTCTTTCCTACTTCTTGAGAGTGACAGGATTTTCAACCTCCAGCATGCCCAGCATTTCTTACCAGACTTTCACCCAGGGTAGGAGGCTTTTATGATGATGGGGGAAAAAGGTTCTGTAATTTGACCTTTTTCAATATTCATTTTATTGTGATCCTTAACATCAGAATTCAAGCATTCCTTATATTCTTAAAGAACTTTGTAACAAGGTGAAAATAGGATTTCTTGTGGTATTCTTTCTTGCTACAACTGGAGCATCAGTATGTTTTAACTCTCTGTAAAACATGAATAGAGGCTCAAGCAAGATCTTGTACTTCTGTGGTTAATATTTTTGAGCTGGAAAAATCATTCTTAACTATTTTCTTCAAAGGTAAATAATTCTGTGCATTGTCATCAATTTTATTTAGCATGTTCATTAGGAAATCCAGTCTATAGAAGTTCTTGATGTTTCACTTAGCAATGTGATTGTTTTTGTTACTATATGAAACCTACCCCAAAATTATTTGAGATGAAATGTATAATAGTTCAGACTTTGCCAGCATATAGAAATCCTCAAAACAAATTGAACTGAGTGCTGACAAATTCAATTTTATACATCTACAAGTTTATTTATGTGGGACCAAATTAATTGTGTGGAACAATTTGAGTTTCAATACCTGTACTTAGGGAATTTAGAACTGTAAAAAGAAGAGAGCCTTTAATGTTATTCATATACTTGAAAGCTTCATCCCCAATCCTCCCCTCCTTGGCACATTTTTATATGATTAAAATTTTTTTTTGTAATTAATTTTGGTTCCCTATAGGTAAATCAAAGGGCACTTTCTGCCAGAGTGAACCATGTAATGACATGAGACATCGTTTCAACTGTTCAAAATTGAGAGTTCAATCTGACAAACATTTATTAGGGTACAAAGATAAGACATGATCTCTGCCCTCTCGTGATTTAAGTAAAGAAGGGGATGTATAATGAAAGTGTTAGACTGAAGGGTGAACTCAGTTTGTCTGGGTAATCCACACAAATATTTGGGTGATCCTGGAAGTCCTAAATATTCATCTGGAAGAAGGCATTTCATCATCACCCACTCTTTTACCCACCATTGGATTGGGCCCCACTTTGGAGAAAATGTTACATATGTAAACTTATCATCTAGTAATCTTGGGGTCGAGGTGGATTTCTTCCATTACAAAAATAGTAGGGTCAGGTTCTTTTCTAAAAGATTAATTGTTATGGACATTTAAATAGCAAACACCTGTAATGAAATTAGCATAGAAACAATTTTTCAAAAATTCAATTTACATTCAATTTTCCAAAGGTGACAGCCCATAAGACCAAACCTATGATGATGGTGGTTATAGATTGAACATTTTGTAATAATGGGACATCTTTCAATAGTTGACATGTTTGGTTGTCATTAGCTGTTAAACCGAAGTTATACCTAATCACTCCTGCCAGGGCCAAAGGATGGATATAAGGCACAGAGTGAACTCATGACAGTGATCCAACTAAAATTCGGCTTTTCTCTCCATCCACCAAAAATACTACATGTAATTGAAAATAGAATGTGGGCTATGAACCATTTTTATACCAAACTATTAATCTAGAAAGAACACACTTTGGAAAAATACTGGAAATGTGTTGCTGCTGCTGACTACATGGAGGAGGAAATTTCACTGCTTATTCTTATGGTTTTTTGCTAAGGAAGCAATGATTTTGCCAAGTTTCTTAGTTCAGGCATCAGAATTCTGCTGCTGTTCCAAAAAATAAAAATAAATAATAACTAGTTAAATTAGTGTTTGGGGAATTGGATTAGATTGTAATGTATGCAAGCAATTAGGCAACACTGACTTGATTCACTGTGATGTCTAAAATGGCATTTTAAAAAATGAAAGTAGCTAAATTTGGCCCTGATAAAATATATAGCAGCAATGGGTTAGGAATTTTGTAGTTTTGCCCAAAGAGTCCAATCAAACAACCCATATATTAGGTGGCCATTAACATGCTGGCGGCTGAATTTTTTACATCAGTTTTCAAGGTTGCACAGTAATTACATCTACTGTGAGTCATTTTCGCAGCATATTTTATAAAACTTTTACAGGTTTGCTGGGAAGGGATTATTCAAAGTCACCTTTTATAGATTCTTCCATGAATATTAGACAGTTCTTTGAAAATGTTAGCGTTTACCACTTACATTGTTTCTGGATTAAGTATAGTTGGCATTTGAGGTTTAGTATAGTACATGAGTGGAGCTTCTTTTTCTGTGTAGACTTTCTGTTCTCTAGCATTGCTAGTTTATGTTCCCACTGATCTGCCACGACAAATAAATCCAGTTGCCTTTTTGCTGCTCAAGGCCAACTTAGTAACCATGAAAAGAATGAGCTGTTCTGAGCATTTGTCCCAGCATGTCATTAGAGGGAGATGATGTGCAGTATCATGACCAATTCAGTACACAAAGGGTTTGCTCATTTGAATGACAGAACAATTTGGATTTAATATGCTGGTTCCTGCCCTTTTATTCTTATTCCCAATTATACCCAGGCAATGTCCAGAGATGTATTTAAGACTGTGATTGGATAAACTACTTAGATCCACTGTTGATTAAATCAAATGTACTTTAGTTTATTCTATTTGCATGAGTACATTTTCCCAGCTGAGCGAAAAGTCATGGTCATTTCTTCAAATTAGTATTTTAAACATTTCTGACTATTTTTGTCCCAAGGATTGTCATGTATACATTCTTAAAATATAAAGTCCAGGTAAGAAATATAAAATGTTGCATTTGTGGGGATTGTGCACAAGGTATAGTTACTGTGATCTTACTGGGGACTGGGGGCAGGGGTTAGCAATAGCAGTATTAGAATTCAAGATGGGGTAAGGCTAAAAGGTATTAAATCCTTAGCTCTATAGAAAGCTAAAAGCCAAGAGAGAAGAGGGAAAACTGGACTTATTTGCTGGAGTCAATAATAGGCCTCAGCATAGTCTTCAGTAAAGTCTAAATAGGTTGTGGTAACTCTAGTTCAGAAGATGTGGGCATAAGAAGATTATGGTTGTCACAGTAGAACCAACTTTTCTCACCCTGCTGCTCACCCTAGGATCCAAAAAATAAATGTAATTTTTCTCCCTTAATTTCAGTTTTCTCACTACTTGGCATGGTTGAAAGTTCTACTGGAAACCTTTGCCTTTGCCACTTAGAAAGATTCTCCTTTTACAAAGAATTCTCTTTGGCTGTTGTGACCATTCATTTATGTTTTTTCCCTTCTCATTCAAATGCATTTTGAAAATAATTCAGACCTTCAAAATTTTTAAGTAGCAATGTCTACATCTCGGAAAACTATTTGAAAACTTCTAGGCATTAAGATTCATTAGTATACAAAACAAAGATCTTACCCTCATGGAACTTACATTCTGGTGGAAGAGAGAATTGATTAACAAATATATTGCTATAAGGGCTGTAGAGAGAAGTAAAGTAGGGTAAAAAAGAGATAGAGATAGTTAGTAGTTATTTTAGATAAAGTGCTCAAGAAGGGCCTCTGTCAAGGCGGTCCATTTAAACAAAGACCTAAGATGAGTGAGGAAGCAAGCCCTGCAGAGCATGTTTTAGAAAGCATAGCTCCTGCAAAGGCCCTGGTCAAGAACAAAATTGGCATACTAAGAAGCAGCACACATGACCAGAGCAGAGCAAATAAACAAAAAATTGGCAGGAGATAAGAATGGAGAGAGAAACTGCAGCTGGCTTATGGAGGGTAGTGGAGTTCACATTTAGGCAGTTGGATTTTATTCTGAATGTCCTGGGATGCCATGAAGAGTTTCAGGCAGAGTATGTAACATTTTCTGACTTACTTTTTTACAGGATTTCTCTGGCTACTGTGTGGAGAATATTGTGTTGGCATCAGGTGCAGAGGGATGGAAGAGTAGAAGCAGCAAGACCTGTTAGAAGGCCTTGCAATAGTTCAGGCTAAAGATACGGGTGTCTTGGGCAACTTCAGTAGCAATTGAGGTGGAAAGAAATAGGCCAAATGTAGGCTGTGTTTTGAAGGGATAGAATTTTGATAAAATTTGTTGGTGGCATTAATGAGGACTGTAAGGGTAAAAAAGGATCAAGGATGGCTCCTGGTTCTCTGACCTGAGCAGTTGGATAAATACTAATGCCACCTATCAAAATGGAGAAAGCTGAAGGGCAAAGGGGAGGTATTGTTTTGTCTGTTCTTCTGCTCTTCTTGACAGCATATGCTAACATGTCTAGCAGACATTCAAGTGAAGATACTGAGTAGAAAGTTAGTTACAAGAGTGTGGAGCTCAAGGAAAATTCAAAGCTAGAGATAAAAATTTGGAAGGCCTCAAAGGGGAATGAAATCACCTAGGGAGTTGAAGAAGAAAAAATGTCGAGGACTGGGGCTCCTTTTGGAAGTGAAATAGCTGGAGGAGCCCAATGAAGGAGACTAAGAGAGGCTGCTAAGGTAACAGGAATACTAGGAGAGCATGGTGTTCCAGATACTAATGAATGAAGAATATGTTTCAGAAAGGAGACAGTTTAACATTGTCAAACGCTGCTGATTGGTCAAGTAAGAACTGGCCGTTCCATTATATTTAGTTCGAAGGAGGATGCTAGAGATTCTGACTAGAGTGGTTTCTGTGGCGCAATGAAGAAGCAGCCCTGACTGGAGTGGGTTGGAAAGAGAAGGGAATGAAGAGGTAGAGACAAGAGTATAGACATAGTAGCATTTCGAAGGTTTTACTGCAAAGGAAAACAAAGAAATGGGACAATAATTAGAGAGAATGTAGAGTCTAGAGAGAAGGTTTTTAAAAAAATATTATAGCCTGTGTTTACACTAATGAGAATGACCCAGTAAAAGGTGGAAACTGAAGATAGAAAGGTAGGTGTAGCAGTTTGGCAGTTTGATGTAATTATGAATTCCAAAAATAGATATTGGATTATGCATGTAAACTGGTCTGCTAATCTGGGCATGATTAAGTTATGATTAGGGCATTGACTGGGCCACGTCAGTAGGGCATGATTCCCCTTGGTGGGTGGGGAATCAAATATAAAAGGCAAGGCAAAGGACAGAGGGAGCAGTTTTGAGTTGGAGTTCTGATGCTCGAGTTTTGATGCTGGAGCCCGGGGAGGCCAGCAGACAGAGGAGCTTGGTCGTGAGGAAGGAGAGAAAGCCCCGGGATAGAGACGAACCATTCGCTTGAGAGTCTACAGCTGGCCTCGTGGAGCAAGGCAGAGCCTAGAGAGACTCATAGTCTACAGCTGACCTTGTGGAGGAAACAGAGGAGCTAAGCCCAGAGAGAAGCAGAGCCCTGGGAAGAGAGGAACCCAAGAAGCCTGAACCCTGGCGAATGTTGGCAGCTGTCTTGCTCTAACACCTCTAACACGTGGCAACAGATTTTGGTGAACGAAGAAACTTATGCTTTATGGCCTGGTAACTGTAAGCTTCTACCCCAAATAAATACCCTTTATAAAGACCAACAGATTTCTGGTATTTTGCATCAGCACCCCCTTAGGTTAATACAGTAGGATAACTGTGGAAGTGAAGTCTTGGAATGATCCAGAAGTTATGAGTCCATTGTGCAAGTAGAGAAGTCAGCCTTATTTAGGAACATGGTTCATCCAGTAAAGAGGAAGAGAAGGCATAGTCCATGTAGGTAGATTTGGTAGTGAAATGATAAAGTAGTTCTCTTCTGATTTATCAATTTTGTATTGAAATAAGAGGCAGAATAAATTGGCTAGGGATATGGCTTAGGATTGCCGAAGGTCCACGTAAGACCAGAGAGTATAAATTTAAGGTATGACCAGTGAACATTTCTCTATTATAATGAGATAAGCCTGTGGGTTTTTTTCTCAGCCACCTTTGCTGCTTGGTGCAGGAGAGGAGAAGGTGGTGCATTATGTTTAAGAGGGTTAGGTTTTTGCTAGGTGAGTAAGGTAGAAGTTGAGAGAAAGGAGTTTTAAAATTATTATTATTTCCAATTGTCTTTTGCTAAAACCAATTTCCCTAACTAAAACCCATTGTGTATGCCGGTATGTAGGCGTTCAGTTTTTTCTTAATCATGCCCTAACTCAGAAATTCAAAAGCTGAAAAATAGTTTTCCAAACATAGTACTATAATTTGTTCTATCTCTCACTTATTTAATTCAGTTGAGGACTCCTTTTTTTAATCCTTTTTACCACTTTTTCTTATATAATGCATAAGAGTACAAGTTGTAGAGAAATAATTATGGATGTTATTATCATTGGTAATTTTGAGTTTCGAAACAACGTGTTATAAGAATGTTCAGGAGCATATACTATTCATACAAGGAGATTTATTTAAAATGAATCAGATTATATTTATTGACTGTATATAACTCCCTAATTCCATGAAAACCATTAGTGAGTTTAGTTTTACTCAGAACCACGATGAAGATAGCAATTCAAATACTGATAAAGTAAAGGGGAAAAGAATGTCTATATAGCCCAATTGGTATATAAAACCCAGAGATCTTGCTCCATTAAAAATGTAGCCTTTTTGTCTCACTCTTTTTTTTCTCATATCTGACCTTCTACCCCTTTAGAGAGGGGCCAGGATGCAAACTCTAGGCATAAAACAGATCATCGATCACCATAGAATCAGAGAAGACAAGAAGGTATCATGGTTAGAGCCTAGGCAATAGCAGATATACTCTCTGGGCTGTCTATGGTGATATTTAAGTATTACCTAGGGATCCTAAAACTGAAAGTGAATTTTTTAACCCCACACACACATACACACACACACCCCAAAATCTTATGCATACACATGCCATTTTAAAAACAATGTCAATGGTTCATGAACCAAGATTAAGAATCCCTGCATTATATGATCCTAAAAAATGCAAGGAGCCAATAAGTTATTTATACTGTGAAGTTCTGAATTTGATGTCAGTGTGTAGTGGTATCTCCAGTACAGGTTTTTATGAATCATCTTAATTCTCTTCATTAATTCTCTTCATTAATTACGCTCTTTACCAGAGAAATTAGAACAACCACTGACTGAAAAGTTTGTGGTGATGAAAAAGAACACAACCATCAGAAACATCCCCAGATATTTTTAGGGCATAATGCTTTGTATTCACTCTTCTCAACCACAGTCCTATCTCATGCTATAGAAACTACTTTTCTGAAACAGATTGTATAATGGTTCTGGGTAATTTAAGATCCAATCTACAAAACCAGAATTACAGCAGTGTCTGTCAATTACTTCAGAAGATAATGTTTGGAATCTCCAAGATTTAGTTAAAAGAAGCCTTTTCTCCAGTGAAATATACCTATTCAGGTTCTATAAATTAGATATAATATCTAAGCTGCTATGCTCAGAAAGTTCAAACTCTGTAATAGATATCCCCCTTATAAGTGCTTAGGTCAACACCTAGTTTCCACATATGCAGAGCACCTACAGCTTCATTTCTCTATTCATGGTCCATTAGGCTTTTCTGTGCGTCAGACTACAAATAGCAGTAGGATTTGGGGGCAAAGGGGAAATAGCATAACCGAACCAAGATGAATCTTCTGTGTTTCCAAATCAAAGACAAAAACGAGAACCTTTTTCAAACAGCTTAAGTAATTTTGCATTCCCTAGACTTTATGTCCACTTATAGATTTCTTTCAAACAAGTGTGCTCCCCAAACCACCCACCCCACCACAAACACACACGAAGTTTGAAAGGTATTTGGAGCAAATTTAAAGTGTTGAAGGTTCAATCGTGTCTTTTTAATCTTAAACTACAAAAGAATATATTATTATAACTCTTTTCTTTCCTATCATACTACTCCAAATAAGAGGATTTAAATGTTAACATTCCAGATGTTTAAAAAAGGAAACATTTAGTTTATGCTTTCAAATGTTTCTTATCCTCTAAAAATAGTTTCCCAAGTCTTGTTCAATTTGGCCATTCATATGTTCGTCTTCCTTTTGTACAACATATGCCAAACTCAAGTATAAAACTTCAGCCCCACAAACCAATTTTTGAGTTTTTTACTTGTAAGGAAAAAAGCTGATATATACCATACATTTAATATGAGAAAAATATTTTATGGTTTTCCTTTTATCTGGGCTGGGTTTCTATAAGAGAGAATCCAAGAGTCATTAGTGTTCCAGATTCCCGTAAAGTCTTAAATATGAATCTCATCAGTGTTGAAAGAATATAAGGACCTTTGATTGTTGTCTGTGGAGGGGACCTTGGTCAGACACCTAGTAAAAAATATAAGTGACTCTGTAATATTTCAAGATAAATTTCATTTAAAATATTTCAAATTATACCTAGAAAAATAAACACTTAGAAATTGGTATAAGATTGATTTATTTTCAATGAAACAAACATGATATGATTCAAAGTAATAATAGTAATGTTTCTTAAAATGGTGCCTTTCCCATGGAAGAACAAGATTCAATCACATTGAACATCTATGGTTACCTTTTTCATGAATGTAACAGTCTCCTTCAAGCTGAATATCACTTTTACATGTATATTAAAACATAATAAATGTCATCTTGGCATGTGTTTCAAATAAGATGCTCAAGCCCGTGGCTGATACAGTGCAAGTCCTGGAGATGCCAAGTCTTCCTCTACCCTCTACCCTGGGGTTCATGGACTGAGAGGGCATGATGTGGTAGAAAGAGCAGTGGGCTGAGTTGAAAGAACGAGTCCCATCTCTTGTACTTTCTAACAATGTGACATTGGAAGAAACCCTTAATCTCTCAGAGTTTCAATATGCTTCTCTATAAAATGAAAAGCAATTATGCCTGTCTGCCTCATAGAGTTGTTATGAGAATCAAATGGAAAATGTAAATGAACATGTTTCACAAACCATATCACACATACACACACACAAAGTAAAAGGAAATCTGGATGCAAACTTTTATAGTTCTCTGACTCTTGTTTGACTTATTGGGAGTTTCATAAATCCAGTCCATTTTTATGGTTAGCTCTAATACTTTATAACGATGCAAAAAGGATTGGAAATGTGCACTATAATCATTCAGGAGAAGATCTGGTACTTTTTCTTTTTCTGTCTCAATTAACCTCTGCTGAAGGTCATAGGAAAGCCAGAGCTAAAGGTCCATTTTCATTTTTAATCTTGTCACACCCTCAAATGTAGAGGGAAGAAGCAGCCAGTGGTAGACCTTTTCAGTTTTCTGAAATGCTCTGAGGGAAATGAAACATTTTCCTCATGTCGCTCCCTTCTGTACATTTTTCTAAAAGGAACAGATCTTTTTCTGCTGTCTTCTTTGCCTCTTTGTCTCAATCAAACTTTCGGGTGTCTGATTATTACCATCAGTGGGCTGTGATATTTCTGTGAGATATCTTACAACAGTTTAGGGCCAATGTGTCTCCAGGGCCTCATAGGTTTGACAATGTTAAGGCTACTGTAAGAGGAAGTTACTACCATAATATTCCCAATTTTCTAACAGTTCAGGTAATTTTTCTTAATCAAACTGTAAAAAGCTGTACTTTAAAAAAGATATACATTGCTTTATACTGGGTTAATATTTTTCATGGAGAGAAAGCTTTTTCTTTTTATATTCAACAAATACCGGTTGAGGGCCTCCTGTGTGCCTGGCAGGATGCTGAGAATGAAGGGCTAAGAGCAATAGTAACTATAATATTAACCACAATTCGAGGTCCTTCTATGTGCAAGATGCAGGGTACTTGCTTTACATGAATGATCTCATTTAATCCTGACAAACAGGTATTATTGTCCCCATTTTGTCAGATGAAGAAATGAGACTAACAAAGTTAAGTAACTTAACTTTGGTGTGAGCTCACCATTCAACAAATATTTATTGATTATATATCAGCTATCAGATGGGCCATCATTCCTTTGTAGATCTAGGTAAGAGTGATTTGAATCACTTAATTATGCAGCTTTGAAATCCCAGTGCTATCCTAAATTTTTCTGCTAATTCTTGTGGTCTTCTCTGCCTCTTGGGTTACAGTTTGTCTCAACCCAAATGTTAAACTCTACCCTTGCCTAGTTTTCACAAACATTTATGAAACATTTGAGCCCTGAGCCCCTAAGGAGGCTCATATTATGTTACTCACAATTTTCCATTCATTCGTAGTCCCATGGTCTTTCCCCAACCCCCACCCCTCTCTCTTCCTCTTCCTCCAGGTCTGCCCAAAGTGTCTGCCTTTCCTTTACCGAGTTCTTCCATTCTCTGTAATTCATCAGGTCAAATTTACAAACTAAACCCATTATGGTGGTCAGCAGAACCAAATGTTTTCCATTTCACAAGCTCCATGATTCTTAGAAGGGTAGTATGATTACACAAACAATGTAGAGTCCTATTATAAATTCCTATTGGGTGTTAAGCCTTGCGCATAAGTTACATTGAATATCACCTGTGCTTTTATTTTACTAGTTCAACAGCATCACTAAACAAAATAATGGAGTCTATTTCTACTGATTCTTACTCAAAAACAGTTTATAATTTAAGACAATGAGGGGAGGAAAAAATATATATATCAAATGCATATGTGCCTACCATCCTTTACTCTTTATTTAAAGTTGTGTACTTTCGGTTCCTTAGGGCAGAGGTCAGAAAACTTTTGCTGTAAAGGACAGATAGTAAATATGTTTGATCTTGCAGGCTGAACAGACTTTATTGCAACAACTCAACTCTCTACCACTGTAATGTGAATGCAACTATAGACAAGTCATATACAAATGAGCAGAGTTGTGTTTCAATAAAACTTTAATATGGACATTGAAATTTGAATTTCACTTAATTTTCACATCATGAAATCCTCTTTTGATTTTTCAACCATTTAAAAATGTAAAAACCATTCTTAATGCACAGACCACATTTGGCTGGAGGGCTAGAGTTTTCCAACCCCTATATCATTGTATTTTTTATA
>PVKH010037694.1:0-11420 GCA_004027955.1 Chaetophractus vellerosus | reverse complement strand
AGGGGTGGGGCTCAACGTCTCACTGACGTGGCAATTAACGCCCTACTCATAACTTAATCATGCCCAGATGAACAGATGAGCTTACAAACATAATCTAATTTATATTTTTGGAATTCATAATTAATTCAAACTCAAACCATTACATACTGCATTCTGATTTTCCATTTACCTGTTAATGGACATTTGGGTTGCTTCCATCTTTTGGTTATTATGAATAATACTGCAATGAACATTGGTGTACAAATATCAGTCCAAGTCTCTACTTTCAATTCTTTGGAATGGAATTGCCAGGTCTATAGCTATAGTCCATAAGTTACATTAATTATATTATTCCTATGTATCACCAAATTCTTACCACCTTGTAATAGTGATATACATTTGTTCTAGTTCATAGACGAACTTTCTTGTATTTGTACTATTAACCACAATCCTCATACACCTCTGTGTGTTCACTATGTTTTTCAGTCCCTAGATTATTCTCTAGCTTTCTTTCAATTGACATTTACAACCCTGTACTATCCCTTTCAGTCACAATCCCATTTATAAACCAGCTGTGTTAGTTATACTCACTATAATGTTACCATCAACTCTAGCCATTTCCATTCCTATGTTTTCTTACATTAATTTTATAGTATTAGCTGTTATATTTAGGCCATTGATCAGTTTTGAATTACTTTTTATTTATGGTGAAAGGTAGGGGTCCACATTCATTCTTTTACATGTGGATTTCCAGTTGTTCTAGCACCATTTGTTGAAGAGACTACTCTTTCCCCATTGAATGGATTTGGCACCCTTATCAAAAATCAACTGGGCATGTATGGATTTAACTCTGGACTCTCAAATCTATTCCATTGGTCTAAATGTCTATCCTTATGTGCATAAGGATAATTAAATCATGCTGGGTTTTTTAAAAAGATTTATTTATTTCTCTCCACCCCCCTCCCTTGTCTACTTTGTGTGAATATTCGCTGTGTATTCTTCTGTGTCTCCCTGTCTTCTCTTTAGGCAGCACCGGGAACCAATCCTAGGACCTTCTGGAGTGGGAGAGAGGTGCTCAATCTCTTGCGCCACCTCAGGTCCTTGGTCTGCTGTGTCTCTTATTGTCTCTCCTCTGTGTCTCTTTTTGTTGCATCATCTTGCTGCGCCAGCTCTCCGTGCGGGCCAGCACTCCTGCATGGGCCAGCACTCCATGGGCCAGCATTCCTGCATGGGCCAGCTCACCTTCACCAGGAGGCCCCAAGAATTCAACCCTGGACCTCCTATATGGTAGACAGGAGCCCAATCGTTCAAGCCACATCTGCTTCCCATTCTATTTTAATTACTGTAGCTTTGTTGTAAGAATTGAAGTCAGGAAGTATGAGACCTCCAACTTTGTTTTTTTCAAGATTGTTTTGGCTATTCAGGGCCCCTTGCAATTCTATATGAATTTGAGGATCAGCTTTTCCATTTCTGAAAAAAAAAAAAAAAGGCTGCTGGAATTTTGATAGGGATTGCACTGAATTTGTAGACTGCTTGAGGCAGTATTGACATATCAATAATATAATAATATTAAGGGGCTGGCTGTGGCCCAATTGGTGGGGCGCTGGTTTACCACATGGGGGACCTCGAGTTTGGTTCCCGGGGCCTCCTTGAGTGGGCAGACCGCCTTGAGAAGGCAAGCCGCCACAGGCAGGGCAGGCCCCCGTGAGCAGGACAAGCTGCCGTGAGCGGGTGGGCCGCCGCATGGTGAGCTGACTTGGCGGGTCGCCGTGGCGGGTGGAGACAGGCAGACACAGAGGAACACAAAAATGAACACAGTGAGAACAGGCAGAAAGGGGGGGATATGTAATAAATAAAAACTATGTATCTATATAATAATATTATGTCTTCCAATTCATGAACACAGGATATTTTTCCAGTTCTTTAGGTTGTTTTTAATTTCCTTCAGCAATGTTTTGTGGTTTTTGTGTACAAGTCTTTTTTTCTTAAAGCTGTTAAAAAGACCTTTATTGTAAAATTATAAAATAAAATAGAAAATAGATTGAAAGAAATTACAAGTTTTAAAAGAGAGTGTAAGGCCAGGTTAGATTTAATATAATCAATGATAAGAAATAGTGTAGCAACATTTATAAATGTAAATAATAACTCTAATATAATAGAAATTAATTATAATATAACTCTAATTTTTATATTATAGCTCTAACTATTGGACATCATAATCTCTCAGAATGAAATAAATTATTGGTTTAATTATTTAATTTCCATTTAGGCCATAATTCTTTCTGGATAATCAAATTCCTATTTGGGAATTCTTCACATCTAATTGGAATGAATTACCACAGATAAAAATATACCAACTCATAATTTTATGAGGCAGAAAAACAAAATCTTTTTTAAGAGTAGTCATGCTAAATCATTATTGATCCAGATGGATTATTTTAATTAATGAGCATGCATAAGAAAGGGTCAAAGAAAATGAAGCATCCAAGAATATAACTCTTCTCTAGTCCCCCGCAATTAAATGCAAGCATTTATTTTGAATGAAGAAAGTTACAGAATACTGATCACAGGAACCATTTGCCATCTGCACTGAGTAATTATTGTTCATATACTATAATATTGTTATTTCACATTTATCTGGTCTACTCCAGCTCTTTTTTTGGTTACTATTTACACGGAATACCTTTTTCCAGCCTTTCACTTTTAACCTGGGTTGTGTCCTTACGTCTGAGATGGGTCTCTTGTAGACTGCATACAGATGGCTCATTTTTTTTAATCCGTTCTATCAATCTATGTCTTTTTATTGGGGAGTTCAATCCATTAACATTCAGTGTTATTACTGTAAAGTCATTACTTCATCCATTTTGTCCTATGGTTCTCTGTTGTCATACAGTTTCTATTTTCTGTCTTCTTATTGTTTAGTTTACTCTTCCTAATAATCTTCATTTCTAAATTCTTCTTCAAATCTCTCACTTTTGTTTTTTTCCTTTCAGGCTGCAGAACCCCTTTATTATCTCTTATAAATCTGGTCTTTTGGTAACATATTCTATCAGTATTGTTTGTCTGTGAAGACCTTGAACTCACTCTCATTTTTGAAGGACAGCTTTACCAGACACAGAATTCTTGGCTGGCCGTTTTTTTGTTTTTTTTTTCTCTTTCAGTACCTTAGATATATCATACCACTTTCTTCTCTCCTCCATGGTTACTGATGAGAGGTTAGCACTTAATCTTATCAAGTTTCCCCTGTATGTGATGCTTGTCTTTTCTCTTGCTGCTTTCAGAATACTCTCTTTATCTCTGATATTTGTCCCTGTGAATAGTAGGTGTCTCAGGGTAGGTCTATTTGGGTTTATTCTGTTTTGGGTGTGTTGTCCTTCTTGGATATAGATATTTATGTCCTTCATAAGGGTTGGGAAGTTCTCAGTCATTATTTCCTCAAATATTCTTTCTGCCCCTTTTCCATTCTCTTCTCCTTCTGGGACACCAATAACATGAATGTTTGTGTGTTTTGAATTGTCATTCAATTCCCTGAGACTCTGTTCCATTTTTTCCAATCTCTTCTCTTTCTGCTCTCCTGTCTTTTCCAGCTCAGATGTTCTGTCTTTGAAATCACTAATTTTGTCTTCAAGTAATTCAAATCTGCTCTTATGTGCCTCTAATGCAGTTTTAATCTCATCCATTGTGTCTTTCATTCCCATAAGGTCTGTTACTTTTTTTTTTGCAGGCTTTCAAATGCTCTCCCAGTGTCTTTTTAATCCTTTCTTTCAGGGGCCGGCCGGATAGCCCAGTGGATAGGGCGCCGGCATACCACATGGGAGGCCCTGGGTTCGATTCCCGGGGACCTCTCCTAGGGGGCAGACCGCCATTGAGAATGGCAAGCCGCCATGGGCGGGCCGGAGCCGCTGTGGGCAGGGCAAGAAGCTGCCACGGACAGGGCAAGAGCCGCCACGGGCAGGGCAGGTCGCCCGCGGATGGAGCGCAGCCAGCCACCCACGAACTGAATCAAGCGCCGGCCGTGAACGGACGCAGAGACCGCCCACAAGTGGGGAAAGCCGCGCCTGAGCAGTGACCACTCTCGGCGCGTCGCCGCAGCGGGGGGAAGGGGAGATATGTAATAAAATAAATAAATCTTTAATCCTTTCTTTCATTAGTCATATTTTCTTTAAATTCGTTGAAGTGATTTAGAAGAGTTGTGTGATTATCACTGATTAATTGTATTAAACCCTCTATCTCTTTAGGATATTTGGGTTGTTCTTTTGGCTGGGCCATCTCTTCTTGTTTCCTAGTATAGCTAGTCATTTTTTTGCTGATGTCTAGGCATCTAAATATGTTGGTGAATTTACTCTGATGACCAATTTCTCTTGCCTATTGTTTTTTTTTTCACAGCTTTTCTTTGATATTTGGTTTAACTTATTCTCAGTCTTTAAAATTGCCCAGCTTAAGTTTTCAAAATCAGGCCAGGGACTCATTAGTGGGGTACAGATTTTCTCCCAGAGGTTGGATACAGAAAGCATGAACAGTTTTTGTACATGCAATTTCCAGACCGGTCAGCAGATGGCATACGTTAGCATACCCTTCCATAGAGGTGTTTCAATCTGGGCTTCCTGTGTTCCTGTGTTGAATCTCCAGAGTCCAGATTCAAAACCGGCGCTGCTGGCTGAATTCACTGAAGAAAAGTACCCCGACCTCCCCTACCTTTTCTTTTGACAATAATGAAGATATCTGTTCCCCTCTCAGTTGGCTGCAGCAAGCCAGGGGTTTTACCCCAGCTTAATATTTTAGGAGTGGGAGGGGGGAGCCCTTCCTGGCTGCCACGGGGGCTTGGTAACTCACGTTTGTCATTTCAGCTTCTTCATCTCTCTGTCCCTCACCCTCCTGGGTGCCTTTTACTTCTTTCTCTTGCCTGATTGCTCTGGCTAGAAATTCCAGTATAATGTTGAATAACAGTGGTGACTGCAGGAATCCTTGTCTTATTCCTGATTTTAAGGGGAAAGCTTTTAGTCTTCCACCATTAAGTAGGTTGTTAGCTGTGGGTTTTTCATATATGCCATTTATTATGTTGAGAAAGTTTTCTTCTATTCTTAGTTTTTGAGTGTTTTTATCGTGAAAGGATGTTGGATTTTGTCAAATGTTTTTTCTGCATTAGCCGAGATGATTGTACGGTTTTGTCCCTTTAGTCTATTAATATGGTGTATTACATTGACTGATTTCCTTATGTTAAACAATCTTTGCATTCCTGGAATAAATCCCACTTGGTCAGGGTGCATAATCCTTTTAAATATACTGTTGGACTCGGCTTGCCAGTATTTTGTTGAGGATTTTTGCATCTATATTCATATGGGATATTGATCTGTAATTTTCTTTTCTTATGCTGTCCTTTTATGACCTTGGTATCAGGATAATGCTGGCCCCATAGAATAAATTCATTTGGAAGTAATCCCTCCTCTTCCATTTTTTGAAAAAGTAAGAGAAGGATTGATGTCAAATCTTCTTTAAATGTTTGGTAAAAATCATCAGTGAAACTATCTGATCTTGAACTTTTCTCTGTTGGTAGGTTTTTGGTTAGTGATTCAATCTCTTTACTTGTTATAGGTTTGTTGGGCTTTTCTATTTTTTGTTGTGTCAGATTAGGTACTTTGTAAATTTCTAGGAATTTTCCCTTTTCATCTAGATTTCTAATTTGTTGGGAATAAAACTATTCATAGTAACCTTATATGCCTTTTTATTTCTGTGAGGTTGGTAGTAATGGTTTCACTTTTATTACTGATTTTAGTCATTTGTGTCCTCTTTTTTTCTGTTTTTGTCAGCCTGGCTAAAGGTTTGTCGATTTTACTCTTCAAAAAACCAACTTTTGGTTTTGTTGATTGTATTGTTTTTATATTCTCTATTTCATTTATCTCTGCTCTAATTTTTACTATTCCCTGCCTTCTACTAACTTTGGATTTAGTTTGCTCTTCTCATTCTAGTTCCTTTAGGTGTGGATTTAGGTTAGTGATTTGTGATTTTTTTTCTTCCTTTTTTTGTCAGCAAGAGTCCAGACAGTGCTCACATATTTTTTCTTTTTTAATGTAGGCACCTAGAGCTCTAAATTTTCCACTGAGCATTGCCTTCACTAAATCCCATAAGTTTTGGTATGTTTTGCTTTTATTTTCATCCATCTCAAGATATTTCCTAACTTCCCTTATGATTTCTCTTTGACCCATTGGTTGTTCAATAGTGTGTTAATTTCCACATATTTGCAAAATTTCCTATTTTCCTTCTTTATTGATTTCTAGCTTTATTCCATTATGATCTGAGAAGATACTTTTTATGATTTCAATAATTTAAAATTTATTAAGATTTAGTTTGTGGCCTAACATGGTTTATCCGGGAAAATGTTCCATATCCATTTGAGAAGAATGTGTATTCTGCTGTTGTTGGGTGGAGTGTTTCTATGTATGTCCATTTGGTTAAAAGTGTTGTTCAAGTCCTCTATTTCTTTATTGATTTTTGACTTAGATGTTCTATCAATTATTGAAAGTGGTGTACTGGAGTATCCAATTATTTTTGCATAACAATTTCTCCCTACAATTATGTCAGTTTTTGCTATTTGGGTCTCTGTTGTGAGGTGCATATATCTGTTTATAATTGTTATAACTTCCTGCTGGATCGAACCCTCTGTCACTATATAATACCCTTCTTTGTCCCCTGTAATCTTTTTTTTTTTTAACTTAAAGTCTATTTTGTCTGACAATAATATAGGCATTCTGGCTCTCTTCTGATTATTGTTTGCATGGAATATCTTTTTCCACCCTTTTATTTTCAACAACTTTGTGTCTTTGTACCTAAAGTGAGTCTTTTGTAGATAGCATACAAATGGATCATGATTTTTCATCTAATCTGCCAATCTCTGTCATTTAATAGGGGAGTTTAATCCATTGATATTTAAGGTAATAACTGAGAAGATTTTTTTCTGCCATGTAGCTATTTGTTTTCTGTATGTCATGGATGTTTTTGTTCCTCAATTACTCTATTACTGCCTTTTTTGTATTTAGTTGCTTTTTTGTAGTATACCAATTTGATTCCTTTTTCCTTTCCTCTTTATTTTTTAGTTACTTTTTTAGTTCTAGTTGTTACCTCTGTAATAATAATGAACATCTTGAACTAATAACAATCTAGTTCAACTAGTACCAATCTAGGTACTTTTAGCAGTATCTCCTTCATTTATTTTTTTTAAGATTTATTTTATTTATTTCTCCCCACACCCTCATTGTTTGCACTTGCTGTATCTGTTCCTCTTCATTGTTTCTTTGAGGAGACACCAGGAGCCGAACCCAGGATCTCTGATGTGGGAGGGAGGTACCTAATTGCTTGAGCCACCTCCACTCCCTACTTTGTTGTGTCTTTCATTATGTTTTTCCTCCCTGAGTCTCTTGTTGTGTCATCTTGCCACGCCTGTCCATCACATCAGCATGTTGTCTTCTTTAGGAGGCACTGGGAACCTCTACTGCTTGCTTTGTTGTGTCTCTCATTATGCTTTTTCTTCTTGTGTCTCTTGTTGTGTCAGCTCGCTGTGCCTGCCCATTGCGCCAGCCTGCTGTCTTCTTTACAAAGCACTGGGATCCGAATGAGCGACCTCCCATGTGGTAGGCAGAAGCCCAGTTGTCTGAGCCACATCAGCTTCCCTCATCTTCTTTTCAGGAGGCACCAGGAACTGAACCCAGGACCTTCCATGTAGGAGGAACGTGCCCAATCACTTGAGCCACCTCTGTTCCCTGCTTGTTGTGTCTCTCATTGTGTTTCCTTGTTGTATCTCCTTGTTACATCATCTCGTTGCATCAGCTCACTGCACCAGCCTGTCGCGTCAGCTCACTGTCTCGCTCATCTTTAGGAGGCATCGGGAACCGAACCTGGGACCTCCCATGTAGCAGGTGGGCACCCAACTGCTTGAGCCACATCTGCTTCCCTCTCCTTCATTTTTTAAAAAATAATTTAAAGAAAGATTTTATGTATTTATCCCCCACCTAGTTGTTTGCACTCGCTGTGTACGCTCTGTGTCCATTCACTGTGTGTTCTCTGGGTCTGATCGTCTTCTCTTTAGGAGGCATCAGGAACTGAACCTGGACCCTTCCAGGTGGTAGGAGGGAACTCAATAGTTTGAGCCACATCCAGTTCCATCCTTCATTTTTGAAAGACAATTTTGCTGGATATAGAATTCTTGGTTGACAGTTTTTTCTTTAAGGACTTTAACTATATCATCCTACTGTCTTCTGGCCTCCATGGTTTCTCTTGAGAAATCCTCTTTTAATCTTTTTGAGGAGGAGCGGATGTGGCTCCAGGGGTTAGGTGCCCACCTCCCTCATGGGAGGTCCCAAGTTCAGTTCCCGGTGCCTCCTGAAAAAACAAAAACAAACAACAAGCAAAACAAACAAGGGGACCAACTCAGGGAAGCTGATATGGCTTGGTGGTTGAGCGCTGGCTTCCCATAGATGAGGTCCCAGTGAAGCGGCTAGTTTAAGGAATGAAAAGACAAATATGGAACCCAGCAGAAAACCATGACCATGGAACCCTCCCTGAGGGGAAGACCCCACAAAACAGCTGCTGGAAGAACCTTGCGAGAATTCCCTATTTGGAATGAGATTTTGTCCAGGATCAAGGAAAAGCCCTGGATATTATCAAGGTGTGTTGTCATTCCCTCCTACCCCGGGGAACTGATGGGTAGGGTAATCAATCAAAACTGCAAACAGCTGGCACTCCTCCCCCAAACATTAACAAGGGAAGGGGTAATTAATGGTTTAAAAAGCAAGCGCAGAAGTTAAATTGACCCCTTTTACCCTTTTCCACCATTTTTACCCTTTCTTGCTCTGCCTGGACCAGCATGCAAATACACCTGGGAACTTGTAAACTGTAATGGGAAATTGTAATCTGTAAATCAGCCCTTTTTAGCCCTTTTCCTCTCTGCCTGGGCCAGCCCACAAGTATACCTGAGACCCATAATCTGTCATTTTCTCCCATTTCTCTTCTCTTATTTTCTTAATAAACTACTGGCCTAACTAAACTGGCATGTACTTAATTTTTTTTTATAACATAGCCAAGAACCTAGAGAAAATACAGCTACATATTTTGGCAAAGCCACCCAGGAAAAAGAAGTATTGTTGAGTCTAAACTACAAATTACAGCCTATTTAATTCCTTCTTTTGGTTATCCATTTTAGACGGGTTCCCCTACAGGCCCCCGCAGGACATAATTCCGGGCTGAGGGAGGGGGCAGGGGTGCAGGACTGTTTGACCTGACCCCGGCCAGGAGGGTGGGGGCACAGGGGGAGGGCTCAAAGTAGGACCCTAGACAGGGGTTCCCAGGACAAGCTCTGGGCACAGCGGAGCCACCTTTTCCACCCTGGATGGGGCATCTCCACTCTAAAGCCTTGGTCTTGTTAGGAGCCACAGGCCTTGCTCCTGGTGCTGGCTGCTACTGCCTTCTCCCACCCTCACCCCTCAGCAGCAGCAGCCATGACAGAAGGCCAGGGGCTTGCATCTCCCCATGCATCTGAGCCTTGCTGGCTCACCTTCCTACTGACCACACCCGGCTCCCCGGTCTGGGACAGGGTGGGAAAGCTGTGCAGTGGGTACAGTGGGTGCCGTGGGGCGGCCCGTGTTCCCCTTCCTAAGGGATCATGGACCAGGGGCTGGTGTCCATAATTCACCTTGACTCCACATTTAATCTTTCTACTTCCAACTATTGAATTTCTCACTTCAGGTTTGTAAAATGCTTTGGAATGTTTTAGAAACTGAAGAATGTTTTAGAAACTAGCATATATATGCTAGTGAACTTTTTGTCCTACCCATGGCAGGAGGAAGTTATTGCTCCAGGGAGGCCTGTTAGCTGGAACAATTGATCTCTAGTCTCTTAATGAGCCTTTGATGTCTGGTTTAGCTGTAAAACTCCCAGGAAGTAAAACCATAAAATAAGAGAGGTTTCAAGTCCCTTTTCCAGGAAAAATCACATGCACAGCTTGGTAGCTTCGGTATAGAATCTAGTCTGGGCATCTCCGAAGTCTAGGTCATCCCGGGAACACCCAGTGGAAAGGGCTCTATGATTCCTGGGATGGCGGGTATGGCAGTCTGATATAGTTATGAATTCCAAAAATAGATATGGATTATGCTTGTAAACTGGTCTGTTCCTCTGGGTATGATTAAGTTAAGATTAGGGCTTTGATTGGGTCATGTCAGTAGGATGTTGAGTTTCCACCCCTTGGTGGGTGGGGACTCAGAGATAAAACTACATGGCAGAGCAGAGGAGTTAGTTGGAGTTTTGTGTTAGAGTTCTGATGCTGAGTTTTAATGCTGGAGCCTGGGGAAGTGAGCACACAGAGGAGCCTGGTCGTGAGGAAGGAGAGAAGGCCCCAGGAGGAGATGAGCTGTTCGCCTGACAGTTCACAGCTGGCTTTGTGGAGAAAGGCAAAGCCTAGAGAGCCTCATAGTCTACATAACCTTGTGGAGGAAACAGAGGAGTTGAGCCTGGAGAGAAATGGAGCCCCCGAAAGAGAGAAGCCCAAGAAGCCTGAACCCTGGCAGATGTTGGCAGCTATCTTGCTCCAACACGTGGCCAAAGACTTTGATGAGGGAAGTAACTTATTGTATTAGTCAGGGTTCTCTTGGGAAACAGAATCATCAGGAGATATCTGTCAATAATATAAGATTTTATAAGAGTCTCTCACGTGACCGTAGGGATGCACAAGTCCAGGTTCCGCACGCAGGCTGCAAGCCAGGGGTTCCGATGAAAGACCGATGACAGGTCCTTGATGAGTTTCTGGGAGAAGTTGGCTGTCAAACAACAAGCTGGGAAATTCTCTCTGAATGTTGAAATCACTTCCTTTTATGGCGGTCAACTGATTGGATAAAAGCGTCATCCATTCTTGATCCAATTTCCCTGATTGATGCAGATGTAATCAGCCATCCATGCAGTAAACTCACTGGTGATCGAAGTCCATAAATGCTCTTGTATTACAATTAGCCCAGTGCTTGTTGGACCTAATACCTGGACACAATTACCTGGCTGAGTTGACACATTAGCCTAACCATCACACTTGTGGTTTATGGCCTGGTAACTGTAAGTTTCTACCCCAAATAAATACCCTTTATAAAAACCAACCTATTTCTGGTATTTTGCATCAGCACCCCTTTGGCAAATACAGCAGGAACCAGAGCAATAACTCCAAACGTTCCCCAAGACTTAAGTAGCTTGAGCACTTCAGTTCGGAGAGCAGCCAAATGTCCCCCAAGACTTATATGGATCGGGAGCTTCAGTTTGGAGGGTGTTTTAGTCAGCCTCAGGTGTGCCTTTTGAAATATACCAAAGATTGGTCGGTCTTTATAAAGGGTATTTATTTGGGGTAGACACTTACAGTTACCAGGCCACAAAGCATAAGTTTCTTCTCATACCAAAGTCCACGTGTTGGAGCA
>PVKH010037693.1:0-11423 GCA_004027955.1 Chaetophractus vellerosus | reverse complement strand
CTCTGTCATGTTCTCCATATAAGTAGCAAAATCTCCCTGAGTACAGACTGGCAAAGGAGGATAATCCACTGATGGGCCCCTGTTATTGATGATTAGCCTTATGAATCATTGCTGTTGAAATTGAAACAGCCTAATGTTAAGGGGTGCCTAAGAGTTGCCTCTGGAGATCCTCCTGGTTGCTCAATGTGGCCTATCTCTAGACCATACACTTTTATAATGTTGATGATATTTGACATGGCCTGTGTCTATCATTGTAAGATCATGTAGAATACATCTGTTGCCCACTAAATATCCCCAATTCTATCTATTCTAGTCTTCTATCCCCCTCCCCTTGGGGACCCCTGGGGACTCCTGGCTTCATTCCTTGGAAGACAAGATTTATATTTACATACAGCAGCACTTAGGTGTTGACACACCAGTTTGTTCTCCCTTATTAGGAACCACACGTGCTCTTGAGAGACTCCCACCTCTCTAGTTGTGAAGAAATCAATCCTCCCAAGGATGGGAGTCCAAGTCCCCCCCACTGATTATGTGGGTCTCCACCCATTGATACAAGACATTATGACAAAATTATCACTAACACACTCCTTAGAAGGCTGCTTCAGGTGTGCCCTGTCCTGAATGTCCCCCCATCATAAGAGCATTCTCCACTTTGAACTTAACCACATACCCACAAATCCTAAGTGTTCACCTGGTCCCTTTCCAAACCCTCCCCACAGTTCATGGAGCTTCTAACCCACCCTCCCCAATCCAGCCACCTTTCAATCCTGCACCATCCAACCCAATAATATCACTACCCTCCTGTCATATCCTTTCAATAAGCAACTACGCACTCAATGTACCATAGATTTCATCTGTGTGCATATTTGCTCACTACCCTCTTATCCCTATTTCCTGTAAAACTATCTTCCAGACAGTAGCTCTCTGAGTCTGCACATTTTGTTTAATTCATGTCAGAGAGGTCATGTACTGCTCATCCTTCAATGCCTAACTTGCTTCTCTCAACATAAGATCCTCAAGATTCATCCATGTTATCCTGTGTGTTAGCACAGTATTCCTTCTTAGAGCTGAATAATATTCTATTGTATCTATATTCCACATTTTGTTTATCCATTCATCTTTTGATGGGCATTTGGGTTGATTCCAACTTTTAGCAATAGTGAATAATTCTGTATGAAAATTCGTGTGCATATATCTGTTCATGTCTTTGCTTTTGATTATTCTGGGTATATGCCCAGCAGGGGATTTGCTGCATCATTTGGCAGTTCTATAGTTAGTTTTTTGAGGAACTTCCAAAACGTCCTCTACAGTGGCTGGACAATTCTACATTCCCACCAGCAGTGGATGTTGGTGTCCATTCCTCCCTGTTCTCTCCAACACTTGTAGTCCTCTGTTTTCTTAATTGCCATCATTCTAAAGTATGTAAGATGGTATCTCATTATAATTTTGATATACATTTCCCTAATAGGTAGTGTGTTAAGCATCTTTTCATGTGCTTTTTAGCTATTTGTATTTCTTCCTTGTACAAAAGTCTTTTCAGTTTGCTTGCCCATTTTTTAGAAGGGCTGTTTGTCTTTTTATTTTTGACATGTAAGATTTCCTTATAGATGCTGGATATTAGGCTACTATCAGATATATGGTTGCCAAATATTTTCTCCCTGTGGGTAGGCTGCCTTTTTACTTTCTTGATAACATGCTTGAACTGCAAAAGTTTTAATTGGGGGAAAATCTCATTTATTGATTTTTTCTTTTGCTGTGAATGTTTTGGGTGTGAACTTCATGAAACAACTTCCTATTACAAAATCCTATAGATGATTCCTGATGTTATGTTCCAAGGTCTTTATGGTCTTGGCTCTTAAATTTAGAGCTTTGGTCCATCTTGAGTTGATTTTTGTATAAGGAGTGGGGTGGTGGTCCTCTCTCATTATTTTGGATATGGATGTTGAGATATCCAAGAACTATTTCATGAGGCCATTCTCTCCCAGTTAAGTGGGCTTGGTGGCCTTGTCAAATATAAGATGGCTGTATATATAAGGATCTATATCAGAACTCTCAAATTGGTTCCATTGTTTGGTATGTCTATCCTTGTGCCAATACCATGCAATTTTGAACACTGTATCTTTGTAATATGTTTTAAAGACAGGTAGTGTGATACCTCCAATTTAATTATTCATTTTCAATATGTATTTTGCTATTCAGGTACTCTTACCCTTCCAAACAATGTTGTAGTTAGTTTTTCCAATTCATTAAAAAATGTTGTGTTGATTTTTACTGGGATTGCATTAAATCTGTAGATTAGTTAGGGTTGGATAGACATCTTAATGATGTTTAGTCTTTCTATCCATGAACAGGGAATATTCTTCTATTTCATCAACTCTTCTTTGATTTCTTATAACAGTGTTTTGTGGATTTCTGTATAGAAGCCCTTTACATCTTTTGTTAAATGTATTCCTAAGTATTTGATTCTTTTAGTTACTATTGTAAAAAAAATTTTTCTTGATTTCCACTTCAGATTGGTTCTTATTGGTGTACAGAAATGCTACTGATTTTTGAGCATTGATCTTATACCTTGTGATTTACTGAACTCGTTTATAAGTTCAAGAAGTTTTTCTATAGATTTATTTTATTTTTGATGCATGTGTTTTCTATTTATTTATTTATTTTATTTCAAAAAAAAGATACTTTAAATAAATGTTACACAAAAAATATTGGGATTCCCATAGGCCCCACTTCCCACACCTCCCACAACCCCCCAAATAAATATCCATCATTAGTGTGGCACATTAGTTGCAATTGATAAACACACCATTAAGTATGGGACATAGTTCACATTGTAGACCACATTTTTTCCCACACAGTTCTGCATGTTATATGATGATATAAAATGGCCTATATCTGTCATTGCAATGTAACTCAGGACAATTCCCAAATCCTGAAAAGCCCCTGTATGAAAACTGTTTTCCCTCTACCTGCTCCCAGATCCTCCATTGGCCAATGGCTCCATATCTATTTTGTAATTTCTCCCATTGTGTGAGTCACAATATGCCTATAGCAGAATACAAGTAAGTCCGCTCTACTCCATAATTCTTCCCACCAGCCTGAGGAGTCTGGGATGGTGATCTCTACTCCACCTCCAACTGAGAGGGGGCTTCTCTCCCATAAGGAAGATGGATGGGATTATTCTGCCTGAAGATGTAGACTCCCTCCATTCCCTGGGATGGCTGTTGTCCATCATCATGTCTCCACCATTTATCCTGCATGAGTCCAATGAGCTACAGAGTAGGAGATGCTGCTCCACCAAGGTTTGGAGCCCAGCTAGCACATGAACAGCTCAAAGACTCAAGTGTCTGGATGTGCACTTAGAAACTCCTGTACCAAGGAGAGGTTTGAATAGGTACAGGTTTGAATGTGCAGGGAAGACATAGTTGAGTACAACTCTGTCACTCTCTTGAGCACATTCTCCAAAGTAGGGTCCACTTGCAAGGCACCAACCTCTGATGCTATCCATCCTAACATAGAACCTCGGTGTCTCCAGGGCCCTCAGGAACCCCAATATTTGGGGATGACATTCACTTTGGAATTCTAGGAGATCCTACTGAGATGTGCATAAGTGTTACCTCTAGGATCACCTCCAAAGTCATTTTGAATTCTCTTAGCCATATAAACTCATTTGTATTTACCTTTTCTCCCTTTTATTCAAGGTCTTTTTTCAGTCACATTGCCAGTTGGCACTTGGTAACACTCCCTTTTTGCCCAAGAGGCTCATCCCTGGGAGTCATGTCCCACACTGGGAGGAACATAATATACATATAAGCTAAGTTTGGCTTAGAGAGAGGCCACATTTGAGCAACAAGGAGGCTCTAGGAGGCAGGCAACCCTTAGGCACCCCATCACAATAGGTAAATTTCAATTTCAAGAGCAAAGACTCAAAAGGCTAGTCATCAATATTAAGGGTCCATCAGTGGATCATCCTCTTATGCCACTCACATATTATAACCAAAATATGTCTTCACTGCACATGGTCCAAATGTCTCTTCTATTCAAACCTATATTTGATTCCAGAGTTTTAGGTGTACGTCCATAGACCAGAGACTACAGGCTGACCATATGCCAACGGGGTCCAGAAACTCTGTGGACCTGCAGCTCCTACACTACAACTCAATAGACTCAACCAGGACACCTAGTTGGGAGTTGAAGATGGACGACGGCTATGCAGGGGAATCCAGAGAGCCTGCAGCTACAGGCAGGATAATCCCTTCCATTTTATCCATGGGATATAAGCCCCCTCTCACTTGGTGGTGGAGGGGACATCACCATTCCATACTTCTTGGGATTGGGGAAGCACAATGGCCTAGAATGGACTTGTTGGAGTCCTGCTATAGACTTGTGATATACGCAATGGAAGAAATTGCAAAATTATGTGGAGCCAGGGTCACTGGGCACTTTGGGAACAGGGTGAGGGAAGAGCAATTGTAATGTGGGGTTTTTTTTTTGGACCTGGGAAGTGTCATGGATGATGCTGCAATGGAGGATGTAGGCCAGTTTGTATGATCATTTATCATTCAGAACTGTATGGGAGAGAGGTTCATCTACAACCTGAACTGTGATCTATACTTAATGGCAAAGCCCCAAAATGTGTATGTCTATCAGAGGTGTTATGTCACACTGAGGGATGTGTATGTGGGGGGTTTTGGGAGGGGTGAGGGGGTGGCATATGGGTACTCCTGGAATCTCTGTGCAACATTTATTTAATCAATGTATCCTAAAAATATAAATAGATATATAAAAATAAATTAAAAATTAAAATAAATAAATAAATAAATAAATAAAAATAAAAAATATTTTAAAAAACGCAACTTCTGTAGAAAGAAAATCCACTAGGGCCCGGCTAGATAGCTCAGTGGATAAAGAGCGCGCTGGGATACCACATGGGAGGCCCTGGGTTCGGTTCCCGGGGACCTCTCCTAGCGGGCAGACCGCCTTGAGAATGGCAAGCCGCCATGGGCGGGCCAGAGCCGCCATGGGCAGGGCAAAAAGCTGCCACGGACAGGGCAAAAGCTGCCATGGGCAGGGCAGGTCGCCCGCGAATGGAACGCAGCCAGCCACCCGCGAACTGAAGCAAGAGCCAGCCGTGAATAGAAGCAGAAGCTGCCCACAAGCGGGGAAAGCCAAGCCTGCGCAGTGACCAAGTCTCGGCGCATCGCCGCAAAGGGGGGGAAGGGGAGATATGTAATAAAATAAATAAATGTTTAAAAAAAAAAAGAAAATCCACTAAATCAAAAAATTTCATGTACAAGAATAAAATAGTTCAGGTGACCACATATCCCATATTTTAAGTCAACATCTTATATCCTTAGAGTTCTATTTCAAAAACATTTTCCAAAAATCTCTTTACAGCCAAGACCTGGGTATGCTAGAGAAAAAAACATAGTCAATACTTTGTATTTGGATAAATTTGAAGAGCATTTTTCTAATATAGAATAACAAGGACTTAAAAGGTAAAAAAAATAAGAAAATGAAATAATAATGTTTAAATGTAGGAGACAAAATGTATAATTTTTTTTACAAACTAAAAATAAAATAAAATGAAAAGATTGGGATATTAAAAAAATGAAAAATATAAAAAATTTTTTGACCTATTGTCTTTCATCACTGCAATATCTTGTGTCCAGTCTCTACTGTGGCACCTCCTCCATCTCATTCTCCATTGTCTCACTATTTTTCTTTTTTTTTTTTAAAGAAGTTTTAGGTCACCGAAAAGTCACACACAGAATAAAGGAGATGCTCATATACCCAACATCCTCACCCTTTGCTCCCCGTTTATTAATACCTTTTTATATGTGGATAGTAGCATTTTTATAATTGAATATACAAATAGTGAAACATAGTTACAAAATATTGTCTATGGTTTACACTATGGTTTACATTTTAGAACATACACTTTTACAAATTTTTATGGTATTTACCATGTCCTGTGCCCATCACTGTATGGTAATGAAGAACATTTTCACTCACCATTAAATACGCCCTTTTTGATCTATACTATTCCTCCCACCCTATCCCCCTGGGGCCCATGACAAAACCCTGACTTGAATTGTTGAATGACAAGATTCATTGTTACATGCAACAAGAGGTCTTGACACCCTGATTTGTCCTCCCCTATTAGGAACTACCCTTGCTCTTAAGAGACTTCTGCCTGTCTATTTCTGAGCAAATCCACCCTCCCAAAGTTGGGAGTCCAAATATTCCCACTTATTATGTGGGTCTCCTCCCACTGATACAACACATTATGACAGAATGAACACTCACACCCTCCCTAGAAGTCTGTTCTAGGGGTGCCCTCTCCTGAATGCCCCTCAACCAACACTCTATACCAGTCAGCCTTCCTTGTCATTTTGCCACAAAAACATTCCCACCTCTGTACTTTCAACCTCATACCCACAAATCCCCAGTGTTCACCTGGCCCCTCTCCCAATTTTCCCCCCAATATCCTGGACCTTCAAACCCAGCCTTCCCAATCTACCCACATGTGAAATGTCCCAATCTACCCACCTGTAGATTTCTAAGGGCTGTCTAATATAGGATTATGTAGTCTGCAAATACTGAAATTTTCACTTCTTCCTTTCCAATTTAGATACCTGATATCTTTTTCTTACCTCATTGCTCAAGCACATACTTCTAATGCAATGTTAAATAGAAGTGATGATTGTGGTCATCCTTTTCTTGTTCCTGATCTTAGAGGGAAACCTTTTATGATTTCATCATTGAAGATGATGTTAGCCATGAATTTTTCACATATACTCTTTATCATATTCAGAAAGTTTCCTTCTATTCCTATATTTTGCAGTGTTTTTATCAGGAAAGGGTGCTGTTTTTTGTTGAATGCTTTTTCTGCATCTAATGAGATTATCATGTGATTTTTTTTGTTCACCCTGTTTATGTGGTGTATAATATTGATTGATTTTCTTATATTGACCCATCCTTGCATACCCAGGATGAAACCCATTTGGTCATTGTGTATACTTTGTTTGATGTGTTAAATGTAATTGGCAAGTATTTTGTTGAGGATTTTAGCATCTAGGTTCATTAGAGAGATGGGTCTGTAATTTTCCTTTCTTGTGGCATCTTTGTTTGGCTTTGGTATTAGGGTAAGTTTGGCGCCATAGAATGAGTTAGGCAATGTTCCTTCTACTTCTATTTTTTGGAAATGTTTAAGCAGGATTGGTGTTGTTTTTTCTCAAATGTTTGGTGGAATTCACCTGTGAAGCCATGTGGTCCTGGGCTCTTCTTATTTGGGAGGTTATTGATGACTGAGTCTCTCTCTTTACTTATAATTGTTCTATTAAGTTCATCAGTTTCTTCTTTTGTCAATATAGGCTGCTTTAGAATTTCTAGGAATTTGTCCATTTCCTCTAAATTATCATTCTTGTTGACATAATTTTTTCAAAGTATCCTCTTATGTTATTCTTTATTTTTGTGGAGTCAGTGGTGGTATCCCTTTCCTCTTTTCTTATTTTGTCTATATGCTTCATCTCTCTTTTTTATTTGTTAGTCTGGTTAAAGGTTTGTGAATTTTATTGACCTTCTCAAAGAACCAACTTTTGTGTTTTTTAATTTTTTCCTGTGCTTTCTTATTTTCTATTTCATTTAGTTGTACTCTAAATTTTGTTATTTCCTTCTTTCTACACCCTTTGGACTAAGTTGTCTTTCCCATTCCCCCCAGGTGTGCAGTTATGTCTTCTATTTTAGCTCTTTCTTCCCTTTTCATATGTGCATTTATGGCTATGAATTTCCCTCTCAGTAGAGCTTTCCTGCATCCCCTAGATTTTGATATGTTCTGTTGTTATTTTCATTCATTTCAAGATAGTTATTGATTTCTTTTGAAATTTCTTCCTTGACCCACTGTTTGTTTAATAGTGGTTGTTTAGGGGCCGGCTAGATAGCTCAGTGGATAAAGAGCTCGCCGGTGTACCACATGGGAGGCCCCGGGTTTGGTTCCCGGGGACCTCTCCAAGCGGGCAGACGGCCTTGAGAAAGGCAAGCCGCCATGGGCGGGGCAGAGCCACCGTGGGCAAGGCAAAAAGCCACCACGGGCAGGGCGGAGCCCCCACAGGCATGGCAAAGTCACCCGTGAAAAGCGGAGCTGCCGCCTGCGAACTGCGGAAGCCGAGCAGCCCGCAAACAAACATGGAGGACTGCTGCCCGCAAAACATGGAGTGGAGCCGCCCGTGGGAACAGAATGGAGCCACCCTTGAACGGAGTGAACACTGCCGTGGAGGGCCCACTCGGCGCATTGCCGTGGGGACGGGGGGAGACAAGAAGCAGACATAGAAAAACACAGAAGAATGGACACACAGCAAGAGCAAACAGAAAGGGGGGGAAATGTAATAAATAATAAATAAAATCTTTAAAAAAAAAAAAGAGTGTGTTGTTTAACTTCCATATCTTTGTGCCTAATCTGGATCTCTGGCCATTATTGATTACCCATTTCATACAAGTTTGATAAGAAAAATTACTTTGTATAATCTCAATCTTTCTGAATTCATTGAGATTTTTTCTTTGGCCTAGCATGTGGTCTATCTTGGAGTATGATCCATGTGCTTGAGAACAAAGTATATCATGATGTATTTGGGTGTAGTGTTCTGCATATGTCTATTAGATCCAGATCCTCTAATGTATTATACAAAGACTTTGTTTCTTTATTTATTCTTTGATGAGATGTTCTGTCTAATGGTGATAATTGTGTATTAAAGTCCCCCATTATAACTGTAGAGGCACCTATTTCTCTACTTAGTTTTTCCATTGCTGCCTCATGTATCTGGAGGCACCCCTGTTAGGTGCATGAATGTTTATGATTGTTCTTTCTTCCAGAAAGATTATCCCTTTCACTAATATATACTGTCTGTCTTTGTCTCTTACAACTGTTTTGCCTATTTTTTGTTTATTGTTTGCTTATAAGATTGTTTTTTCAGCATTCACTTTCAGCCTTCTTGAATACCTGGATATAGATGGTTTATTGTAGACAATGTACAGTTGAGTCATATTTCCTTATTCATTTTTCCAATCTGTGTCTCTTGGCTGGTGGTTAAAATTCAGTGTTATTACTCTCAAGGAATTACTTACATTAGCCATATTTTCTTTGGGTTTTTGTATGGCATATGTTGTTTTTATTTTCTATTGTCTTTTTAGTTGACCTTAAACTCAACTCCAACCCTCCCTCTCCTGTTTTGTCTTTCATCCTGCAGAACTCCCTTTAGTATTTCTTAAAGGTCAGGTATCTTATTGGCATACTATTAATTTCTGTTTATCTGTGAATATTTTGAACCCTCCATCATTTTTGAATGCAAAATCTGCTGGATAGAGTATTTATGGCTGGTAGTTTGTTGTTTTTTTTTTTTAGTACCTTAACTTTGTCATGCCACTTCTTTCTTGCATCCATGATTTCAGATGATAATGAACATTTAATCTTCCCTTGTATGTAATGGTTCCCTTTTTTCTTGCTGCTTTCAGTATTTTCTCTTTGTCTTGAGCATTGAAGAGTTTGATGAGTATATGCCTTGGAGTAGGCTTGCTGGGATTTATACTCTTTGTTTTGCACTGTACTTCCTGTACTTGTACATCCATCTTCCTCTATAGGGTTGGAAAATTATTTCCTCCAATACTCCATTCCTCTTTCCCTACTCTTCTCCCTCTGGGATGCCTATAATGTGTTTGTGCATTTAGCACCATCATGTAAATGCATAAGTCTCTGCTGGATTATTTCTTTTTATCTATCTGTTCCACTCTCTATTTGACTTCAGAGATACTGTTTTCCATATCACTATTTCTATCCAATTGTTCAAATCTATGGTTATGTGCTTCCAGTGTCTTTTTTATTTCTTGAATTGTTCCATTCATTACCATAATATCTGTTATCTTTTTATGTATGTTTACAATTTATTCAGCATTTTCTCCAAGTGTCTTCTTAATATCCTTAATCTCTTCCTTAACTTCATTAAGTTGCTCCATGATGTTTGTTTGGACAGCATTGATTAGTTGTTCAATGTTCTGCACCTCTTCCTGGCTTTTAGTTTGTTCATTTGACCAGACCATGTTTTCCAGTTTCTTAGTGTGATGTGTAAATTTTGTTGCCCTCTCAACATCTTTTTATCTTGATGGGTTGCTTCAGTTAATTAGCTCTCTCTTTACTCTCAGGTTTTATTTAATTGCTGTTTTTGTGCATGTGTTAAGTATCTCTTTGACACTTAGTTCTTCTTATTCAATTTCTGTGCTGTTGTCTATATTCCTTTTGAGGAAAATATTAGGGCCAGAGAAAATGAAAGAGGTAAGAAAAGTAAGAGTATAATAGTAATAATAATTGTAATTGATAGAAGTTGAGCCATTTAAGATCTTGGAAAATGAATATTTAACTCATGTAAGCAGTGTACAGTAATAGGAATATAAAAGGGGGGTACCAACAATGAAATGGGAAACCAAATAGAGAACAATATATAGACTGAATTAAAAGGCTAGTATGATGAGTATAGAGTGTATTAGTGAGGGTTCTCTGGGGAAACAGAATCAACAGGGGATGTCTGTCAATAATATAAGATTTTATAAGAGTCTCTCACATGACCATGGGGAAGCACAAGCCCAGGTTCTGCAGGCAGGCTGCAAGCCAGGGGCTCCAAAGAAAGACCGATGAAGGGTCCTTGATGAGTTTCTGGGAGAAGTTGGCTGTCAAACAATGAGCTGGGAAATTGTCTCTGAATGTTGAAATCAGCTCCCTTTTATGGCAGTCAACTGATTGGATAAAAAACATCATCCATTCTTGATCCAATTTCCCTGATTGATGTAGATATAATCAGCCATCCATGCAGTAAACTCACTGGTGACCAAAGTCCACAAATGCTCTTGTATTACAATTAGCCCTGTGCTTGCTGGACCTAATACCTGGACACAATTACCTGGCTGAGTTGACACATTAGCCTAACCATCACTTAGAGGGAAAAACAAAAGAAAAGACAAAAATAAAAAGTTAATTAAAGAAAAAAAAAGAGGATATACAAGGTAGAAATAAAAATCAGGAAATTGAAGATTAAACAAAGAGAGGTGGAATGTAGGAACAACAACAGAAAGCCGAAGATAGAATGATGAGGGAAAGAAAAGATGTAAGGCTGGTATAGAAAATTTGTATACTCAGAAAAGGGTCAATCAAGGAAGAGGAAACACAGTAACCAAGAATCAAGCCAGCAGCACTTTGAGGAATTTATCTCTTCATCCAGTTCCCTCCAGATCGATGCCCTGTGTAATGGTTTGAGTTTGAATTAATTATGAATTCCAAAAATATACATTAGATTATGTTTGTAAGCTGGTCTGTTCATCTGGGCATGATTGAGTTGTGAGTAGGGCGTTAACTGCCATGTCAGTGAGACATTGAGCCC
>PVKH010037692.1:0-11424 GCA_004027955.1 Chaetophractus vellerosus | reverse complement strand
AGCCTTCTAATATCACTTTAACCAACCATGTTTCACATTCAGCAATTACAATATTGAGGTAAAAGTAATAGTATCTTCTCATATATGGCACTGGCTGCAACCAACAATGAGAAAGTTTGCCATAAGTGCTGAAAGCTGTGCCTGTGCATTGGGCCCTTCAAATGTGATTTGATCATCTTAGTTACCTCCATTCCAGTAAATACAAGAGCTTCATCTTTGCTGACCCATTGAATAATACATCAAAGATCCAGCTCTCAGTAAAGAGTGACAAGTTACTCAATATCCAAAGCTAAAATTTTCAATCCCTTCTTTTACTCCTCTTATTTTATCACCCATACATTCACTGCCTCAGCACATTTTGAAGAACAGACAAGTAGTTCTTAAAAAAGGTCTAACTTATTCTCATCAGAGGCACAGATTTAGTTGAAGAATATGTTATCTCCCTTCCAGAGATTTTCAATAACATCCTAATATATTCCTATACCATTTCCTTTGAATTCCACCTTCCTCTCTACTTTGTACCAAAGTTGTCATTCTCAATATTGAATCTGCTCATTTGTTACTGTGGTAGAATCAACAATGCTTCCCCAAAGATGTTCATGTCCTTATCCCCAGAATCTTAGAATATCTAAATTTACATGGCAAAATGAATTTTGCAGATGGGATTATGTTAAAGTTCTTCAAATGGGGAAATTATTCTGGATTATTTGGGAAGGCCCAATGTAATCACAAGTGTCCTTATAAAAGAGAGGCAGAGTGAGATTTATCTACAAGAAAATACATACTTTAGTAGCTAGAAGTGGGATGCTGCTAGAATAAATACCTAAAAATGTAGATGTGACTTTGAGATTAGTAATGGATAGAGTCTAAAAGAATTTTGAAAAGCATGAGAAAAAAACAACCTAGATTACCTTGAATAATTGTTGGAGGGAATATTCGTATTAAAGACTGCCTGTGAAGGTTCAGAAGGACATAGAAGCATGGTACAAAAAACCTCTATAATCTTAAATAATAGCTAAATCAGCATAAACAAACTAACTGTTGGTAGAAATATGGATGTTGAAAGTACTGCTGGTGAGGTTTCAAAGGAAACAAAGAGTATGTTATTGAAAGTGGAGGAAAGGGTTCTTACTATAAAGTGACAGGATCTTAGCTGAATTGGGTCCTATAGTTATATAGAAAACAGAACATTTAAGCAATTAACGTGTATGTTTAACTGACAAGATTTCCAAGCAAAGTGTTGAACATGCAGCCTAGATTTTTCTAGCTGCTTTTAGTAAAATGCATGAGGCAAGATAGATTGAGGGAAAATTTGCTAAGCAAAAAGAAACCTTGACTTGATTATTTGGGAAATTATCAGCCTACCCAGACTGCAAAGACATAACCTTAAGAAATTCACTAGACAGAGGAGAGAAATTTGTCATTCTTGATCCTGCCATTTGACAGAAATGAGAAGGCTCAAACAGCTAAAGCCCTGGGAGAGATGGACCATTTGCCTGAAAGCTTAAAGATAACCTTCGGAAGAGATTCAGACTGATATAGGAAGCCTTGAGCCACAAGCCCTATGCAAACCTGCAGCTGCGATTGGTGCTCTTTTCAAACATGAGGCTGCAGCAATTGCACATCCAAGTATTTTAAAACGAACTTAAAACCTTACCTCATACTATATGCAAAAATCAACTTACAATGCACTGTAAACTTAATGTAAGAGCTAAGAATATAAAACATCTAGAAGAAAACATTAGAGCAAATCTCTGTGATCTTGAGTTAGCTTTTTCTTAGATATGTCACCAAAAGCACTATCCATACAAGGAAACATTAATGAAATAAACTTCATCAAATTAATAAAGTGGCTCTCCAAAAGACAGAATTAAGAAAATTAAAAGCCAAGTACAGACTGGGAGAAAATGTTTGCAAATGACATAGCTGATAAAGCACTTCTATTCAGAATATGTAAATAATTCTTACAATACAATAATAAAAAGACAACCCAAATTTAAAAAGGTAAATTGATTTTTAATAGACATTACACCATGAAGATAAACCAACGGCTAACAGGAATACTTCATTCACCCTTCAAGTCACCCCCTGCAACTGAACTCTGACTTGCCGGAAGACCCACCCCTTGTGCTGTAGCAGCCAATGGACTTTGGCTACAGTTGCGACATTTAGCATATAAAGGAGCCAATGCTGGCTTGCAGCGGAAACTTCCAGAGGTGTAGGCTAGAGCTTCTAAGCGATCAGGAGCTAACCAGCTTGGCAGGAAGCAACTCCAAGATCACCCCTCCGGAAGCACCCACGGCGCGGATCTCGTTCCAGAGATACCTTCGCTTGCTGCTCCAACTGGACTCACCCATCCCCAGGGCACACCCTATGGGCTGGCGGCACAAAGCCAAGTATGCCGCGGGGCCTGCCGCTCAACCATGCGAGGAGTCGGCAGATTCCACAGGGCCGCAGGACCCCGGGCCGGGAACTTCTGGTCAGTCGGGCGTGGCGAGACACGGGGAAGAAAAGGGAAAGTCAGAGGGCATCCGTCAGGCTTTCTGTGCAGGGAGCCTCCTCAAACTGCCAGGCTTCTCTCTCTGCGTCCTGGACAAAATCAGCTCCAAAGCTCAAACTACTTCACGCAAAGCTGGCAGTGATCATTATATCCCCCATCGCAGTGCTTCCGGGATGGAAGTTGCCAGCTTCCTCCTGAGCAAGGAGAATCAGCCTGAGGATAGCTAGACAACCACGTGGAAGGAACGTCAGAAAGGGTTGGCCTTGAACCTGAATGGTTTGGAAGTGGAAGAAGCCAAGATCATTCAACTCAGTGGAAAATCCCAGAACTGACTGACGGTACTATATAGCCAGAAGGCCATGCCTGGATCCAGCCCGAAGACCAGCTGATCAATTCCTTCCCTGCCAGACTATATCCTGGATGCCCCCAACATCCAGAATGACTACTACTTGAACCTCATGGATTGCAGCCCTCAGGACATATTGGCTGTGGCCCTGGACAAGAGTGTATACCTGTGGAATGCTAGCTCTGGTGACATCTGCAGCTGCTGCAAATGGAGCAACCTGGGGAATATGTATCCTCCGTGGCCTAGATCAAAGAAGGCAACTCCATGGTTGTGGGCACCAGCAGTGTTGAGGTACGGAAACAGCTTCTAAACATGGCTATTCAATCTGCCCAAGTGGGCTCCCTTTGCTGGAACAACTATATCCCATCCAGTGGCTCATGCTCTGGTCACATCCACCACCATGATGTCCAGGTAGCAAAACACCATGTGGCCACACTGAGTGGCCACAGGCAAGAAGTGTGTGGGCTACGCTGGGCTCCAGATGGACAGCATTTGGCTAGCGATAGCAATGATAACTTGGTCAATGTGTGGCCTAGTGCTGCTGGAGGAGGTTGCTGGGCTCTCCTGCAGAACTTCAGTCAGCATCAAAGGGCTGGCAAGGCTGTAGCTTGGTGTCCCTGGAAGTCCAATGTCTTGGCAATGGGAGGGGGCACTGGTGATCAACACATTCATATCTGGAACATCTGCTTTGGGGCCTGTCTAAATGCTGTGAATGCCCATTCCCAGGTGTGCTCCATCCTCTGGCCTCCCCAGTCATCCTCAGTTTTTTGTTTGTTTTAATTTTTCTAATTAAGTCATCTCCCTTCTGGCATGAAAATAAAAACCACAATGAAATATGCACAATAAGAATAATTAATATAAAAAAGACAGACATTACCAGGTGTGGCAGTTTGATACTGTTTATGAATTCCAAAAATAGATATTGGATTATGTTTGTAAACTGGTCTGTCCCTCTGGGCATATTAAATTATATTGGATTCAGAGGTTTCACTTTTGCTTCATTAGATAATGATTAAGGCTTTGATTGGGCCATGTCAGTAGGATGTTGCATCCCTGCCCCCTGCAGGGACTCAAAGAGAAGCTGCATCACAAAGAAGGGAGTTTTGAGCTGTAGCCTGGGAAGTAAGCACACACAGGAGCAGAAAGAAGGCTGGATTGAGACACAGCAGAGGCCCTGCGAAAAGAGACAAGCCATTTGCCTGATAGCCTATAACTGGCCTTGTAGAGGCAGCAGAGTAGCTGAGCTTGGAGAGAGGCAAACCCTGGAAAGAGAGGAACCCAGGAAGCCTGAACCCTTGCAGATGTTGGTAGCCATCTTGCTCCAATACATGGCAACAGACTTTGGTGAGAGAAGTAACTTATGCTTTATGGCCTGGTAACTGTAAGCTTCTACCCCAAATAAATACTTTTTATAAAAGCCAACAGATTTCTGGTATTTTCCATCAGCACCCTTTTGGCTGACTAATACACATGGTGTAGGTGAGGATGTGGAGAAACTAATACTCTCATACATTGCTACTGGGAATGTAAAATTGTAGAGCCATTTTGGAAAACAGTTTGGAAGTTTCTTAAAAGACTAAACATAGACTTACCATGTAACCCAGCAACTCTACCTTAGGAATCTACCCAGAGGGATAAAGTCATATGTCCACACAAAGACTTGAACATGAATATTCTTAGCAGTGTAATTCACAACAGCCAAAACTGGAAACAATCCAAATGTCCTTCAATTGGTGAATGGGTAAACAAAAGGGAGTATATCTATACAATGGATTAAAACTCAGCAATAAAAAAGAATGAACCACACATACATGCTATGAATGGGTCTCAAAATCATTAAACTACCTGGAACAAGCCAGATACAAAGAACCACAGAAACTATGATGCCATTTTTAAAAGGTTTCCAGAAAAAGAAAACCTTAGAGACAGAAAGAAAATCAATGGTTGCCTGAGGTCTGAGGTGGGAGAGATCGACTTGGGAATTGATTGCAAATGGCACAAGGGAACTCTGTGGAGTTATTGAAATGTTCTAAAACTAGATTATGGTGACAGTTGTACATCATCTTAAATTTACCCAAGTTTCTGAATTGTATATGTACAATGAGTCAAATTTATGTTACACAAATCAAGCCTCAATAAAGCTGCTTTAAAAAAAAAAGAATTTCAGTGTTAGGAAACCTGGCTCTAGAGAGAAGGCGTGTGTGGCTGGGCAACCTTTTGCTAGTGCCTTGGAAAGAATAAATGTCACTATTCAGTCACATAGAGGACTCTTTGAAGAGATCTGGCTTGTGACTCATGGGTTCCATTATGCATCTAAGCAGAAGCCAAAAATAGAGATTGGATTATCTAGGAATAACCTGTGGATGAACCTCTTATCTAATGGAATGAATCCCTGGGTCATACACAGAAGACTCACAAAGTTCTTGAGAATATATCAGCAGAAATATAACCAGCTTGGACTGAAGGGACAAGGTGAAGACAAAAATGAAAGAAGGCTGATGGACTCTGTTTTAGTCAGCCACAGGGGTGCTTTTGGAAATATACCAAAGATTGGTCAGTCTTTATAAAGGGTATTTATTTGGGGTAGAAGCTTACAGTTACCAGGCCACAAAGCATAAGTTTCTTCTCATACCAAAGTCCACGTGTTGGAGCAAGACAGCTGCTGATGTCTGCAAGGGCTCAGGCCTTTGGGTTCCTCTCCTGCCAGGACTGCGTTTCTCTCTGGGCTTAGCTTCTGCTTCCTCCACAAGTTCAGCTGTAGACCATGAGGCTCTCTATGCTTTGTATCTCTCCACAAGGCCAGCTGTAGACTATCGGGTGAACGGCTCACTCCAACATCAGAACTGCTTCTCAAATCTGCTTCTCTAAATCTGCTCCTTCTGTCTTTTGTCTGGCCTTTTATACTTGAGACTACACCCACCGAGGAGTGGAGCTCAACATCCCAATGATGTGGCAGTTAAGGCCTCAATCACGCCCAGATTAGGAGATCAGTTTACAAGCATGATTCAATTTATATTTTTGGAATTCATAATTAAATAAAACTGTCAAACCATTATAGACTCCTCAAAATTTTATAGACAGGTAACATGCTGATAAAACTATGCTTTAACAAAAACATGCTACCCTTTACAAAAAAAAAAGAAAAATGATTCAGAGCTTGGAGCCATGGATCCAGATGCCTGGAGCCACAAGCCTTGAGTTTGTCTCTGAGGGTGTGGTGGGAAGAGTCTTGGACCCACCCATAAGCGGAGCTTTGGGCCCAGGGGCCAGAGCTGAGAGCTACAGAGGAATATTCCCATGTCTTGAAACCTAGTAGAGTCTGTTCAGTTGTATTTCAAAACTGCTTGTGATTGGTGACTTCATTCTTCCATTTTTTTACCTTTTAGATGATGTGGCAGTTTGAGATAATTTGCAAATCCCCAAAAGATAAAGATTATGTTTGTAAAAGAATCTTTTCCTCTGGGTGTGATACTCTTTGCTTGTATTAAATTCAGAGAGGGGCCTCTGATTAAGTTAACTCAATAAAATCAATTTAGGTCATTTGATTCGATTACGTCAATAGGGCGTGACTAGGTTGAGTCTCGACCCCCTTGGTGGGCCGATATAAATGGACAGTCACTCAAAAAGATAAACCGGAACAGAGAGAGTGCTCTGTCATGTTTGATCTTGAGGCCCCAGGGAGAGACGAGCCATTTGACTGATGGTTTATAGCCAAAGAGAACAGAACAGCTAAGCAGCGGAAAAGGCTCTGAAAGAAACGAGCCTTATGTCAGAGCTGGATATAGGAAGCCCTGAGGGACGAACCTTATCCAGGAGAGAAAGGACTGGAAGCCCAGAGGGAATGGAGAGACTTATGTACAGCATTTAAGTAACTTGCAGCTAAATGATTGCATCAAATATGAAGGGAATAAAAAATCACATTGAAAAAATTAAGAACCCTTGATTCTGCTTGTGGACTAATATTTGAATAATTTGGTTATGCATGAAAGATAAAAATAAAAATCATTATTTGAGAGCATATACAATGGATATTATGAAAAAAAGAAGTAATAATTTACACTATATTTTGTTTAGATTGTGTGTAAAATGACAATAATATTATGCATGTATACAGTACTTATAATTTAAGTAGTGAGTAATTATTGTCTATTGAAAAATAGAACCAGGAAAAATGAACTAAAATTGCCCTAGGAGTAATTTTAAATTAGACTTAAAGAAGAACAAAGTAGAAAAAGAAAAAAAATTAAATCGTGTGCTTTTCTTTTATGGTAATTCAAATGCCTTAAATAATCCATATATTTATTCTTTTGTGTAAAATAGGACAATGATAGTATATTTCTATCCACATTTTGAATCTATTTTCCCTCTAATCTCATTGTGATTAAATGTGATTTTCAACATCTATTTGTAGAATTTTCCAAGTTCTTTAAAATAAGTTGTTTTCCATTTATGACTATAAAGTTGCTTAGATTTTTTAAAGTAATCATAATTCCTGTATTTTTTCATTCTGACATTATTTATGAACATCTTCTCACCAGCAAGCACTGAAACACATGGCAAGGCTATAATAATGAACAAAAAAAGTCACAGGGCTTCCCTTGATGAAGCTTGCAGTTTTATGGGAAGAAGAAAATTATTCACATATTTACAAATGAATCTATAAATATAAATGGTAATCAGTGCTGTGAAAGGAAAGGACACAATGTTTTGAAAACTTATCATAAGCAGAACTGTTTCATTTAATGGGAAGGAGAATTTCTCTGAGAAATTTATATAAGAGATTGTGTGTATGATTAGAATTAAGTTGATAAAGTGCACGTGAGTCTTATATTTACATAAGATTATATAATAATTGTTTACAATGTGGTAGTGAATGTTGATATAGTTTTAAAGAAAATATTTCTAAAATACAATATAGACAATGCCCAAAACTTAATAAAACTAAGAATTAGTCTCAAAGGTATTAGATCAATACACCCAGATTTTGAATTGTAGACAGGGTGATGGAATGGGAAAGAAATAGAAGGATAAATCTTGTTTAGGGCTATGCCATAAATGCTGTATGATCGATGGTGATGATATAAATTGAAATAAGTTTGACAAAAATAAAAATTATCACTAGTTGGATAGGAATAGGATGCAGAAAATTAAAACTTACAGAACAGAAACCTTAATAAATCTGGCAAGCATAAGAAAATACAATAAAAAGAATGACAAGATAATTGTCTAAAATAAGACAAAATATAACAGAAATCTCTACATTGTGTGAAGGGGATTAATTGCCCTATTAAAAGATAACAAACCTCAGTATATTGTTTTCATCAAGTTATATGTTATTTTCAAGAAAAAGATGTTATTTTTTTTAACAAAAAAATTTCACTTGTTGCCAGTGTGGGATGCAGCCTCTAAAATAGTCCCAAATAACCCTCTTGGTAGTCATAACTTTGGCTAACTTCTCCCTTTGAGTAAGAGTTGGATTTAGTGACTTGCTTCTAACCAATAAAATATGGCAGAATTGATGATATGTCACTTTTGTTTGAGGTTTTATTTTGCTTTAAAAATAAATTCATTGGTATTCTGGTTCTCTACATAAATCTGTGACATGAAAATTGCCATTTGTTTTAGTTTCCTAGGCTGCACAAGCAAATACCATGAAATAGGTTGTGTGAAACAATGGGAATTTTATTCATTCACAGTTTGAGGCTGGGAAAAAGTTCAAAGCAAAATATCATCAAGGCAATGCTTTCTTCCCAAATATTGTGGCATTCTTGGGCTGGCTGCAGGTGATTCTTGACCCATAGTTTGTCACAAGGCGAGACACAGGGAGTTGTCTCCTGGTCTCTCCCTCCTCTTCTGTTTCCACCGATGATCAGCTTCTTGCTTTATCTGGCTTCCTCTCTCTCTATCTGAATTTCATTCCACTTATAAAAAACTCCAGTAATAATTTTAAGAACCATCCTGATTGAGCTGAGCCACACCTTACCAGAAGTAACCTCATCAAAAATGATTACTTACAATGGGTTCACATCCACAAGAATGGGTTATATTTAAGAACTTCAGACCACCATACCATTCAACTTGAAGCAGACAGTTATCTACTAAATCCACATCTCCCTTTTGCTAGCTAACAATGGTATTTGGGTTCAGATCCACACAAAGAGTTGTGACTCTTCTAAACTAACCTTTACTACTTTTTACTTGATTTTTCAATCTCAGTCGAATGGGCCATGTGACATTGTTTTACCACAAGTAAGAAAATTAAGAGACATTAGGGTGGTTGTGGAAAGGTTTCTGGAAGAAAAAGTAGCTAGAGAAGTCCTTATACATTCTCCTTAACTTTAATAGAAGAATAGATGGTTGGAGCCACAGCAGCCATCTTATAATTATAAGCACCAGGGAAAGGCAATGATAGTTCTGACATCATAGAGAAGCCTTGCCAGATTCAGCAACTAGCTCTCTTCTAGACATCTCATCGTGTGAGAAAAATAAGCTGGTTTTGTTATATCATTGAAGGGTGTAAGGTTTTCTGTAACTTGCTCCAAAATTCCTGATTTATTATGCTTGTGAAATATACGCATTTAGACAGTATTGGCACATCCAGATTCAAGTCTTCTATATAAAAATAATGGCATCAATAAGTAATCCTGGGAGGAAGGCCAGCATCTTATATTGTGGCATCCATTTGTTCACCGGAATAACTTGTTCTAAATATTTCATGTGTTTGGGCCCCAAACAGTGTTGGTTAAAATTGATATTCCTGGCTCTTTGATCCTCAGAGATTTCATCCCTTAGACTATTTGTATAGTCTAAATATAGAAGCTAAAATTTTAACCTGAGACAGAGTTCTGAAAATAACTGTGATCTATTCATTTTTAAGTGCAGTGATTTAGTTTATATATATACCTAATATATATATAAGATATGCTATATATTGTTAATTATACTGGATTATACTATATATATTTAAATTAATATTATAATCATGTTACATTTCATATTAATAGAAAACTAGAGTAGGTCTAAGAACCAATGAAAACCACGCTTATATTAGGTTTGAATTCTATTTATACTTGCTTTTCCCGTCAGTTCTTGTTAGATGGGCAGATTAAATCAAGGTGGTTCATGTTCATTAATCTTAAGTGGATAGCTCAAAACCATTAAATATTTATGTTTATTTGCATAACCTTACAGACTTGGAATACAGAAAGCACAGGTAGTTTTGAAAAATTCTTTGTCCATGTATAAGAATTAAAATTTTGATTGATGATCAAGCTGTTTTATTTTCCAAGTAACTTGGAATTAGAATTTATTTCACAACTGCCTGGTTTTATGTCAACAGTGTGAGGCAGGATAGTTTAGTGTGAAAAATACTAATTTGGCATGCATAGTTTACTTTTTGACTCTGGCATTTATTATGTGTAATCTTGAGCAGAACTTTTCTGAGAATCCATTTTCACTTATGTAAAAGTCGGTAAAGTCATCACTAACCTGTGGGAAATTGACTAAAATCATAGATGCCGCTCACCAATTATATCTGCTTCTTGCCTTTTGAGTACATTGTCTCATTGCATTCCCTCCACCACCTGCTGGTTGGATAGAGAAAGGTGAACTAGTTCTGCCTCATAAGTTGCAAGCAGAAATGTTGTCTATGCTTTTGGACTAGGTAATTTAATTGTTAGAACTCAATCAATTGAAGTTGTCTTTCTTTCTGTGATAATGACAAACAATGTTATGCATAAAGACTGTTCCATTTGTTCCAGAGAGGACAACAGAGAGCACAACCTAAGCAAACCCAAAAAACACAAAGAATCAGGAAAATATAACCTTTTGTTTCTTAAGATGTTGATACTTGGGTGATTTTATTGCTTCACAACCTTAGATATCCTTAGTGATAAGACCATTAAGAGAACTACAGTTAATAAAAAAGAAGAACTAAGGACAGCCCTGGACATTGGGTACTGTCTATCAATTGACTGTTACAGGTACTATTGATAGTAGTCCTTGTCTTGATCACTTAATATTTTTGAAATTATTCTGGTAATTGGATTCTGAATTCACTATTTTTTAATTAGAGAAGTTGAGGCTTTACAGAACAATCAGAATTGAATTCTGAAATAACTAATTTTTGATTGACCACGTCAATAATTGCCATCATTAGTTTGAAAGAAAGAGGATGGAAAAGATATGATTGAGAAAAAAGGATGGATTAACTCAGTTTTATTTAGACTATGAAGACCTACAGGGGTTGCATTCTCTTAAACTAGGTATAGTATATAAAGATGAACGTAACTGACAAATGTGAACATAATTTAAAGAGATCAGTTTCCATGGATGCATGCTGTTTTTCACAGGAGACCAGTTAATTTTTTTGGAAATGATAATAGATAATAATAGAGATCCTTAAACCAGGATAATAATAGCAGTGATAATATCACATTTATGCTTCAGTGGGTTCTATGGCACAAACTCAAGAAAATGTGCTACCACTACATTCCCAATAGTACCATCAAAATAATAAACTTGTTAAATTATATATAAATTTAAATATACCTAATGTTTTTTTATGAATTCTCTCTCT
>PVKH010037691.1:0-11429 GCA_004027955.1 Chaetophractus vellerosus | reverse complement strand
TGCCTACCACTGAAGCTAATAAATTGCTTTTATTATATATGGCTTGAACACATATATCAGGAAATTAAGTTTTCTAGATAACTGGGAACTCCTGAAGATTGTCCAGCAGGTGAGAGAAATAATTTTAAAAGTTTTGAATGAAGATTAGGATGGCAGAGGTGTGTGAGAGAGATTAGGAAGAGGAGACTAGAATTAGAGGATGATGACCTGAATAGGGATGGTGGCAGTGAGTATGGAAAGGGAGGGAGCAGCAAGAGAGGCACTGTAAAGAAAAACTGAACCGTTTTGGTTCTGATTAGATGGAAGGCAAGGCAAGGCAGAATTCTGAAATTAATTCATTCAAAATTACTTCTAATTGATTATTTATTTTACTAGTGTAATACAATAATAAATCGATCTCCCCCAAATTAGAAACTTTTAGTCTCAAAATAAGCCCAGAATTTTTTAAAACAATGTGGTAGCAAAATAAGTGATATCCTTTTTAGTTGTTGATGATGTATTATTTGCATGCCTGCATCTGGTAACACAGGTTGGGTGACCATATACTATAGGACACTTTTGAGAGGGAACGGAGCACAATTAACAATTATGTTGGGGCAACTAGCTCAGGCCACCCAGGGTGTACTGTCACCCTAAGTATGGGGGAAAAGGCATGGAGGTGAGGTTGTTCTGTAGTCCACATGTCCAAAACTGTGCGTTAATGGAAGAATATAATGGATTTTCTCCCATGTCATGTTGGAAGAGCACATATGGGGACTAATGAATCACCCTGAACCAGAGTAATTCCTGATCAGGCCTTGTCTCTGGTGTTAGCCCCAGAAAATAATTGCTGACATAGACAAAATTTATTTGCTTACTCTTCTATTTCTCTTCCATCTCCTGTTGGCATCTCTGTGTGTCTCCACTGTTTATTTGTGACAGTGGCCTGCTCTTCCCCAGGACTCTGAAATCCTTCCTTCCCCAACCACGTCCATGGGAAAACACTGGGACATCCTGAGTAGTTTCTTGACCACTGCTGGTAGCACAGTTACTCACCCACTGATTCCAACGACAAATGTTTTCATAATTAGCTTTGAAAATCACGTCTTTCTAAATTTACCTAAAATTAAAAAAAAAAAAGGAATGCACATTATTTAGATATTTAAAGAGATAAAAGGAAGAATCATGTGCTGGGAGAGTTAGCTGAGGGGGAAAGATGAGAGTCATCTCTCAATTACCCCAGCCTGGATTACCAACATTCCCTGAAGAGTTTCACACTTTACTGGCTTTTGTCTGCCACGCTCTATTGCTGAGTGTCAACAGCTGGTACAGGCTCAGGGAATGTAGACCGATGTCAAGTGAAAGGGCCCATGGCCAAGCACATGCCCTTGAATGTGTTCAAGGGTGAGGAGCATTTCATACTACCAAGAGCCAACTTTATTGCACCTGAAGGATTCAATCACTAGGACATGAATCCATTACCTCCAGGGCAGGTGAGCATTTTTGGCTGGTCTCGCTTTCTCCTTTTCTGAAAAGGGGAGAAAGTCAATGCTGGCTAGGTGATATTTACTTACCAAAAAACACCATGGTCGGGGACCATAGTATGCACAGTTTTTCAGAAAAGGGCCAGACAGTAAATAATTGAGGTTTTGAGGGCCAAGAAACAAAATCAGGGCTATTATTTAGGAACATACATAGCAAGACAGAAAACAAATTTCCACAAGTGTTTTGATGAAATTGAAAATATAATAGTGTATATATTTTTTGGCAATACAGATCTCTGAGTGAGAGGAGTGGAATCTCTTTTTTATTAGGATAACATTTCCTTTAACTGGATTCCCAAATCAGTGTTACCTATCATGAAATTGATTGCAAATGTTGCTCTGTAAAAACCACTTTTAGTCCCTGATATACTAAGACAGTGTAAGACACTCCGGGGAGCCAATTCTCTACAGAATCTTTGAACAACTTATAAAAACTGGCAGAGCCATCTTCCTCAAAACCCCAGAAAACAGTTAAAGCATTGCAGTAACTGGGAGAGTGCTGAATCAAGAAAATTCAGCTTTAAAAATGGTAGGAGAAGCTTGTGGAGCCCTTGCAGGGCCCTTCTCTCCCTACTATTCAGCTCCCATTGTGGGTCTCTGGCCCTGTCTTAGAGGGGGTAGAGTAACCCCTATGTGATGTACACGGTTGTCCGTATGCCTATCTATCAGGTGAGAGCCCTATAGACTCATTTCTGGCTCACCCTCCCTGAACTTGTCCTGCAGCAGAAGCAGCTTAGAGAGAGGTAAAGCAGTGTAAGAAACAATTAAACCAAAGTGGCCTAGGACAAAGGATTCCTAATTACTGGGATTAAGACATAGAATAGAGCACTTGGGAGAGGGGGAGGTCCATTTCATAGGGAGTAGAGTAGACATTCGGATTCCAATAAACGGTGACTACCTAAAGCCATGGTGAGTGAGCACAAGTCCAGAACAAGACCATGGCTCAGAAAAGATAGAGAGGACAATCTACTTTCTTCTCGCCTTAGGGCTAATCTTCTTGACAGGAGGGCTAAACTCTGAAGGAATGCACCAGCCAATGCAGAGCGAATTTTCACAGACTGTGAGAGGTATTTTTTTTGCGTTGGTTTCTTTTTGTTAGCTCAAGGACTAAATCCCAGAATTAACACTTTGAATTATTAAAATGTATAATGTGTAACAAAAGATTACAAGACAAAGAAATAGGAAATGATGTCATATTGTACCATTAAAAGGAACAATATAAAAATTCAGAAACTATCGATGAAGAATACCAGACTTTGGACAATTAGAAAAAGACTAAAACAAAACAAAACAAAACAAAACAAAAAAAACACACTTCAATATGCTCAAGGAGATAAAAGAAAACATGAAGAAAACAATAAAGGATAGCCGGAAAAAAAGAATGCACAATATGAGAATCTCAATAAAGAGACAGAAATTTTAAAAAGAAACCAAACAGAAAAACTGGAGATGAAGGCCACAATAAACTGAATTGAAAAATTCCGTAGAGGGTTTCAACAGCAGATTGGAGCTGGCAGAAGAAAGAATCAGTGGACTCAAAGACAAGACAATTGAAATGATTGAGGCCAAGGTGCAGAAAGAAAATAGAATGGAGAAAAAATAAACAGAGCCTAAGAGACCTGTGGGACAGTATCATGTGTACCAATTTATGCATTATGATCATTCTAGAAGGAGAAGAGAAAAAGGGGCAGAAGGAATATTCAAAGAAATAATGGCAAAAAAAACTTCCCAAACTTAATGAAAGACATGACAATATACATTCAAGAGGCCCAATGAACCCCAAACAGGATAAACTCAAAGAGAAACCATGCCCAGATACACAGTAGTCACACTGTTGAATGTGAAGGACAAGGAGAGAATTCTGAAAGCTGCAAGAGAAAAGTAACATGTTATGTTCAAGGGAACCAAAATAATATGAAGAGCTGATTTCTTATCTGAAACCATGGAAACAACAAGGCAGTGGGATGAAATATTTAAAGTGCTAAAAGCAAGCAATTGCCAGCCCAGAATTTTATATCTAGCTGACTGTCTATCAAAAATAAGGGTGAGATTAAGACATTCCCAGATAAACAAAAGCTGAGAGTCTGTCACCACTATACCTGGCCAAAAAGCAATGCTAAAGGGAGTTCTTCAGACTGAAAGGAAGGGACACTAGACTGAGAATCAAAGCAACATAAAGAAGTAAAGCTCTCATGTGGGAATCCCCCTATCTGTCTGAAGTATCATTTAGGTAATCTAAATCTTCTTTAAAAATAAAAAAAAATTAAAACAAAATAAAACAAACAACAACAACAAAGAAATAAATATTTCTGGTAAAGGAAACCATATGGGTAATTATAAGTGCCAGTACCATTGTATGGTATTTTGGGGGATGTTACTCTACTTTTTACTTCTTAAGGGCTCTAAATATAAGTGTATAAAAATGCAAATGTATAAAAATCAATGATAAACCTATGTTTTTGTACATACAATCTATAAAGATATAATTTGTAACAAGTACAACAAAAAGGTGGGGCATAGGAACAGTGTATGTATATGCTGCTATTGAAGGTAAAATGGTATCAAATCAAACACGTTTGATATAGATTTAGATGTTAAATTTAATACCCATGTACCAAATAGACAATATATGAAAAATATATACAGAAGGAAATAAGAAGGGACTGAAAATGGAGCACTACAAAAAATCAAATAAATATGAATGTAGGCATTAAGAGGAGATATGAAGGGAAAAAAGGTATGACTTACAAAGTTCAAATAGCAAATTTGCATAAGAAGGTCCTGCATTATCAGTAGTTACTTTAAATATAAGTGGATGACACCCTCCAGTCAAAAGGCAGAGATTGGTAGAAAGGACAAAAATGCATGAGCCAACTATACACTGTTTGCAAGAGACTCAGCTTAAATTCAAAGATACAGGGAGCCAGATGTGGCTCAAGCCATTGAGCGCCTACCTCCTACATGGGAGGTCTGGGGTTCAGTCCCCAGTGGCTCCTGAAAAACAACAAAAACAAACAACAGAACAAATAAAAAAAACCAACACAGCGAAGCTGATGTGGCTCTATGGTTGAGAGCCAGCTTCCCACATATGAGGTCCCAGGTTCAGTCCCTGGCCCCGGCACCTCAAAAAAAAAAAAAATTCAAAGATATAAATAGGTTGAAAGTAAATGGATGGGTAAAATACACACCATGCTAATAGCAACCAAAAGAAAGCTGGGGTAGCTATAAGAATATCAGATAGAATAGATTTTAAGTCAAAAACTGTTATGAGGAACAAAGAGGGTCACTATATACGGTGGCATTCAACATTAAAAACTATAAATATATATGCACCTAATGGCAGAGGCTGAAAATATAAGATACAAATATTGACAGATTTGAAGAAAGATATAGATAGTTTAACATTAATAGTAGGCGACTTCAACACACCACTTTCAATAAGGGGTAGAACATCTAGACAGAAGACCAATATGAAAATAGAAGACCTGAATGATACTATAAGCCATCTAGACCTAAGAGACATATATAGAACATTTCACCCAAAAACAGTAGCAGAATATACATTCTTTTCTAGTACATGTGGATCATTCTCCAGGAGAGACCATATGTTAGGTCACAAGAAAAGTCTGAATAAATTGAAAAACACTGAAATCATACAATGTATCTTCTCTGCTCTCAATGGAATGAAGCTAGAAATCAATGACAGCGAGAGAACTGGAAAATTCCCAAATATGTGGAAACTAAACAACACAATGGGTAAAAGAAGAAATCCCAAGGGAAATTAGGAAATATCTCAAGGTGAATGAAAATGAAAACACAATATAACAAAACTTATAGGGTGCATCAAAGGCAGTACCAAGAGGGAAATTTATAGCTATAAATGCTTACAATGAAGAAAAATCTCAAATCAGAGACTGAACCTCACACTGGAGGATCTTGAAAAGGAAGAGCAAACTAAACCCCAAGCAAGCAGAAAGAAGGAAATAATGATTAGAGTGGACATAAATGAAATAGAAAAGAAAAAAACAATAGAGACACTCTTTTAAAAAAGCAATAAAATTGACAAACCTTTAGCAAGACTGATAAACAAAAGAGAAGATGCAAATATCTAAAATTGGAAACGAAATGGGGGACATGACTACTGAGACCACAGAAATAAAAGGATTATCAAAGTTTACTTTGAACAATTGTATACCAACAAATTGATAACCTAGATGAAATGGACAAACTACTAGAAAGACACAAACTACCTATACTCAAGAAGAAATGGAAGATCTCACAGACCATTAACAAAGAGATTGAATCAGTAATTAAAAACCTTCCAACAAAGAAAAGCCCCAGACCAAATGGCTTCACTGATGAATTTTACCAAACATTTCAAAAAGATTTAACAATTCTGTCAAACTCTTCCAAAAACTGAAGAGGAGAGAACACTCCTTAACTCATTCTACAAGGCCAACATCATCCTAACACCAAAGCAGATAAAGATAACACAGGAAAAGAAAATTACAGACCAATATACCTTATGAATATAAATGTAAAAGCCCTCAACAAAACACTAGCAAACCAAATCCAATAGCACATTAAAAGAATTATATACCATGATTAAGTGGGTTTATCCCAAGTATGCAGGAGTGGTTCAACATAGGAAAACCAATCAATGTCATAACCACATTAATAGAATAAAGGTGAAAAATCATATGATCACCTCCAATTGAGGCAGAAAAGACAGGTGACAAAATCCAGCACCTTAACTTGATAAAAACACTTAGAAAACTAGGAATAAAAAGAAACTTTCTCAACATGATAAAGGGCATATGTATTAGTCAGCCAAAGGGGTGATGACGCAAACTACCAGAAGTCTTTTGGATTTTATAAAGGGTATTTATTTGGGGTACAAGCTTACAGTCACAAGACCCTAAAGAGTCCAACTCAAAGTACCATAAGAGGTACTTTCTCACCCAAAGTCATTGGCCACATGTTGAAGCAAGATGGTAGGCAATCTCTGTGAGGGTTCAGCCTTCCTTGTTCCTTTTTTGTTTTGTTTTGTTACATATCCCCCCTTTTCTGCTTGTTCTTGCTGTGTTCATTTTTGGGTTCTTCTGTGTCTGCTTTGTCTCCCCCTGTTGCGGCGACGTGCCGAGTCAGCTCCCCGCGCAGGCGGCTTGCCCCACTCACAGGTGGCTCTGCTCTGCTCATGGGCGGCTCTGCTCTGTTCGCGGGCGACTTGCCCTGCCTGTGGCGGCTTTGCCCTGCCCATGGTGGCTTTCTGCCCTGCCCACAGTGGCTCTGCCCTGCCTTCCTTGTTCCTGTTAAGGTTCCATGGGTCCAGCTTCTTCCGGTCTCAGTTGTAGGCTGGCATAGGGGTATTCTCTCTTCCCAGGGCTCATTTCTTTCTGGGTTCAGCTGCTCTGTTCTCTTCACAAGGTCAGCTATAGACTATTTGGGCTCATCTCTCTTTCCAGGGCCTCTGCTGTGTCTAATGAGCTGTCTCTTTTCCTCTGTGTTCTCTGTGAATTTACTTCCATGTGAGAATCTGTTTTATCAGCCCACCAAGGGGGCTGGGACTCAATGCTGACTCTAATACAAGCAAAGGGTTACCATACCCAGTGGAACAGAGTAGTTTACAACATAATCTATTTTTCTTTTTGGAATTCATAAATAATATCAAACTGCCATAGCATATATGAAAAACCCACAGCTCATATCATACTCAATGGTGAATGAATGAAAGCTTTCCCTCTAAGATAAGGAACAAGACAAGGATGCCCTCTCTCACCACTGTTACTCAAAATTGTAATGGAAGTTCTAGCCAGAACAATTAGGCAAGAAAAAGAAACAAAAGATATCCAAGTCGGGAAAGAAGTAGTAAAAATTTCCCCATTTGCAGATGATAAAATCCTATATATAGAAAATCATGAAAAATCCATAACAAAGCTACTAGAGCTAATAAACGAATTCAGTAAAGTGGCAAGTTACAAGATCAGTATACAAAATTAGTTGTGTTTCTATTCACTAGTGTGTTGGTTTAAGTCTGTTGTGGACCCCAGAAAACTGTGGTCTTAAATTGAACCTATTGTGAACTTTAAAAAAATGTTTTGTTTGTTTGTTTGTTTTATTCATTTATTATATATGCCCCCTTTTCTGCTTGTTCTTGCTGTGTTCATTTTTGCGTTCTTTTGTGTCTGCTTGTCTCCCCACCGTTGTGGCGACCCGCCGAGTCAGCTCACCGTGCGGTGGCCTTGCCTGCTTGCGGGCGGCTTGCCCTGCCCGCGGCGGCTTTGCCCTGCCCGTGGTGGCTTTTGCCCTGCCCACAGCGGCTTTTGCCCTGCCATGGCGGCTTGCCTTCTCAAGGCGGTCTGCCTGCTCAAGGAGGCCCCGGGAACTGAACCTGGGGCCTCCCATGTGGTAAACCGGTGCCCTACCAACTGAACTACAGCCAGCCCCCCTACTGTGAACTTTTGATTAGATTAGATCATTTAAGGGTGATTTAAGTAGATTGCTTCAGTAGGGTGTGACCCAGGGTGGGTCTTAATCCTCTTACTGGACTCCTTTATAAATGGAGGAATGAAACCTGCAGATAGGAAAAATGCCATAGTGACAGAAGGAAGCATCCAAAAGTTGAAATCAATGAACCCAGGAGAGAGAAAAGCCACATATGGAACAGCCTGAAGCAGAACTAGCAATGAGGCCCAGAGGAGAGGGGGGAGATGAGCCGCCATTGCCATTATGCCCTGCCATGTGGAAGGAGTCCAAGATTGCCAGCAGCCAACCATCAGGGAGAGAGCTTTGCCTGATGCCTTGATTTGGACATTTTTCTTAGCATCGGAACTGTAAGCTTTTAACCTAATAAATTTCCATTATAAAAGCCAACCCATTTCTGGTATATTGGTCCCAGCAGCTTTTACTATTAACTATATAGTCTGTAATTACTCCCCTGTACCTTTTTTTTTAAGGATTGATTTACTTATTTTTATCCATGCCCCCCCACCCTGTTTTTTGCTGTTTTTGTGTCTATTTGTTGGGCAACACTCTGTGTCCGTTCCCTGCCCTCTCTTCTCATCCTTCTCCTGTCTTCACTGAGATTCGATCCTTGGAACCTCTGATGTGAGAGAGAGGAATCCTACCGCCTGCACCACTTAAGTTCCTCCCAGCAGCTTTTAGCAAACTAAAACAACTAGCAATGCACAAATTGAAGAGGAAATCAAGTAAAAAAAAAAATGCAATTACAGCAGCAACTAAGGAATCACATCTAGGAATAAACTGAACCCAGGATGTAAAGGACTTACACATGGAAAACTACAAAACATTGCTAAAAGAAACCAAAGAAGATCTAAAATTGGAAGAACATTCCATGTTCATGGGTTGAAAGACCAAATATTGTTCAAATGTCAATTCTACTAACATGATTACAGATTCAATAAAACCCCATCAAAATTCCAATAGCATTCTTTGGAGAAATGTAAATGCTAATTATCAAACTTATATGGGAAAATAGATGTGGCTCAAGTGATTAGGCTCCTGTCTACCTTATAGGAGATCCAGGGTTTGATTCTTGGGGTCTCCCGGTGAAAGGCAAGCTAGTTCACACAGTGAGCTGGCCTGAGCGGAGAACTGGCCTGCATGGAATGCTGGCCCGTGCAGGAGAGCTGGTGCAGCAAGATGACACAGCAAAAAAAGACACAGGGGAGAAACAATAGAGATGTAGCAGACCAGGGAGCTGAGGTGGCACCAGAGACTGAGCGCCTCTCTCCCACCCCAGAAGGTCCCAGGATTGGTTCCCAGTGCCGCCTAAAGAGAAGACAAGCAGACACAGAACACACAGAGAGCAGACAGTGAGTGCAAAACAACCAAGGGGGCGGGGGATAAATAAATGAATAAATCTTAAAGAAAAAAAAAACTTATATGGAAGAGTAAGGGGTTCTGAAAAAGAATAAAGTTGGAGGACTCACACTTCCTGATTTTAAAACTTACTGCAAAGCTACCATATTTGGAACAACATGGTACTGGCACAAAAACACACATATAATCAATGACATAGAATTGAGAGTTCAGGAAAAAACTCTCACATCTATGGCCAACTGATACTTGATAAGAGGGCCAGTCTACTCAATGATGAAAGAAAAGTCTCTTCAACACATGGTGCTGTGAAAATGTGATATCCACATTCAAAAGAATGAAGGTGGACCCTGCCTCACACATTATACAAAAATAAACTCAAAATGGATCAAAGAGCTAAATATAAGAACAAAATCTATAAAAACTCATAGAAGAAAACATAGGCAAACATCTTCAGGGCCTTGTGTTAGGCAATGTTCTTAGAATTTACGCCAAAAGCATAAGCAACTAAAGAAAAAAACAGACAAATGAGACTTCATAAAATTAAAAACTTTTGTGCATCAAAAGACTTCATTATTAGAGTAAAAAGACAATGTAGAGAATGGAAGAAAATACATATGATAAGAGTTTAATAACCAGAATATAAAAGAAATCCTATAACTCAACAAGAAAAAAAAGACAACCCAATTAAAATGTGTAAAATAGACATTTCTTCAAAGGAGATATACAGATAATATTGTGTGGCCAATAACCACACTAAAAGATGTTCGACATCATTAGCCATTAGGGAAATGCGAATCAAAACTACAATGAGATACCATTTCACACCCACTAGAAAAACAGAATATAACAATTGTTGGAGAGGATGTGTAGAAATGGAATACTTACTCATTGTTGGTCAAAATGGTGCAACTGTTGTGGAAAACAGTTTGGCAGTTCCTCATAATGTACAGATTTACCATATAACTCAGGAATCCCACTTCTAGGAATATGCCCAAAAGAATTGAAAGCAGGGACTCGGACAGATTTTTGCAGAGTTCATAATGGCACTATTCACAATTGCCAAAAAGTGGGAGCATCCCAAATGCCTATCAAAATATGAGTGGTTAAACACAATGGAATACTATTCAGCCATAAAAAGGAATGAATTTCTGATACATGTGACAACAGGGATGAACTTTGAAGACATGATGTTGAGTGAAATAAGCCAGACGCAAGAGGAAAAATATTGTGTGAACTCAATGATATGATACAATTAGAATAAGCAAATTCATAGATTCAGAAACTAGACTACAAGTTATCAGAGGCCAAGGTAGGGGCAGGAATGGGGAGTTAATGCTTAATTGATATAGAGTTTCTGTTTGGGGTGATAGAAAAGTTTTGGTATTGGATGGTGGTGATGGTAGCACAACATTGCAAACTAATAGAACACTGTGAACCCTAATATAAATTATAGACTATAGTTAATAATATAATAGCATTGTTTCATCAATAGTAACAGAAGTACCACACTAACGCAAAGTGTTAATAATAGGGAAAATTGTGTGTGTGACAGGGGTTATAAGAATACTGTATATTTTCTGCATGATATTTCTGTAAACCTACCAATTGTGTAATAAAATAATAATTTAAAAAAATCTTAGCTCATGAAGCTGATAAGGCCAGTCAGAGCATGGGATTTAACCCACAGGCCATTATTTGTCTAAGGGGTTGAGTCCAGTTTCACATTTGGTACCCTAAGGTTCACCAAAGCAGTCTTGTAGATATTACAAAGGCTCGTTTTCATCTCTAAGTTAAAAGGTGAAGCTGGCCTGGAGGGAACTTAATTTTTTTTTTTTGTTACATACCCCTCCCCCCTTTCTGCTTACTCTTGCTGTTTTAATTTCTCTGCGTTCTTCTGTGTCTGCTGTCTCCCCCCGCTGCAGCGACGCACTGAGCCAGGTCACCGCGCAGGCGGCTCTGCCCCGCTTGTGGGCAGGTCTGCTTCCGTTCCCGAGTGGCTTTTCGCTCCGTTCGTAGATGGCTTTGCTCCGTTTGCAGGCGGCTCGCCCTGCCCGTGGCGGCTTT
>PVKH010037690.1:0-11425 GCA_004027955.1 Chaetophractus vellerosus | reverse complement strand
AGGGACAGAAGAGGCATGTGTAGAGAAGTCAAGTCACAACTGAGTCCAACTTTGTCACACTCAGGTACACAAACTCCAAAGTAGGGCCCACTGGCAAAGCACCTAATTCTGGAGCTATCTGCCATGACTGTAGGACCTGGGTGTCTCCAAAGTTCTCAGGATCCCCACTATTTGGGGTAGAATCTACTTTGGCAGTCTATGCAATCTTTCTGAGACGTGCATAAGCATTACCTCTGGGATGCCCTCCTGGCTCACTTTGAAATCTCCTAGCCATATAAATTAATTTATCTTTACATTTTCCCCCATTTTATTCATGGTCTTTTTCTAGTTGTATTGCTAGTTGGTGCTTGGTAGTAATACCTTGGTGCCAGGGAGGCTCATCCCCAGGAGTCATGTCCCATGCTGGGGGGAAGGTAATGCATTTATATGCTGAGTTTGCCTTAGAGAGAGGCTATATTTAAGCAACACATGGAGGCTCTCAGGAGGTAACTCTGGGGCACCCTACAACATTAGGCTAAGTTGCAATTTGAAGAGCAAAGGCTCATAAGCATAGTCATCAATATCAAGGGTCCATAAATGGATCATCCTTCTTCACTTGTAATTGCCCCTGTACTCAGGGGATTGTTGCTGTTCTCTTAGAGAATGTGGCAGAGATCCCCAGGATGAGGATTCAATACTCTTTCAGTTATTGTGTGAAACTCTACCCACTGTGACAATGCTCCATGAAAATTTGAACACATTTATATACTTTATATATATGCCCAAATGAACTTTCTCCCATGTATCCCCCATCACTGACTCCCCACATCAATGTTCCTCCCTTGCCACAGTAGTAACCTTTCTGTGGTCCAAAACTTCTTCAAAAATGCAGCCAAGACTATTGCCAAATGCAATTAATAGGAAAATGAAATAATAATGGTGGGTTTAAACATAAGAAATAAAATACATAATCATTTAGAAAAACTAAAACTAATTTAAAATTTAGAAATTAAGGTATTAAAAATAATCACAATTTTTTTCTTAATTTTTTGATGTTTGGACTTTCATCACTGTAATATCTGTTGTCCTGCATGTGCAGTAACATTTTCTTCAATTTCTTCCCCAGTGTCTTACTTTTTTTCATTTTGTCATCAAAGAAGTTTCAGGTCACAGTAAAGTCACATACAGAATATAGGAGATTACTATGTACCCAACATCCTCCCCCTTTCCCCCCTTCTCGTATTAATAACCTTTTTATGTGTGGATTGTGCATTTGTTACAACTGATCTAAAAAATTTTAAAACATAGATACTAGCCATGGGCAGTGGTTTACATTATGGTTTACATTTTAGGCCATAGACTTTTATAAATTTTTTCTGAAATTTAACATGTCCTGTATCCAACATTGCAAGATCATACAGACACACCTTCATTGCCCCCTAAATACACCTATTTCCATCTAATCTATTCCTCCCTCCCCCTCCCCTCAGAGCCCATGGTGACCACCAGGCTTCACTCCTCAAAGGACAAGATTCATTGTTGCTTGAGAAAACACTGAGGGCTTGACAGACTTGTCTGTCCTCCTTTATTAGAAACCACCCATGCTCTTGAGAGACACCCATTCCTCCTCAGGATGGGAGTCCAACTCCTTCCTGCTCATTGTGTGTGTCTCCATCCACTGATACAACACAACATGACAAAATGATCACTTGAATATTCTCTAGAGAACTGCCCAGACACAACCTGCCCCAAATGCTCCCTCATCCAACACACTAAACCACTAACCCTTCCTTGACATGCTGCCAAAAAAACTTTCCCAACATTGTTGTTTCAACCACATACCCACCAATCCCCAGTGGTCACCTGCTCCCTCCCACAACCCTCCCCTGAGTTCCATGGACTGTCCAACCCACCCTCCCCACCCTACCCCCTGTCAAAATTGTACCACCCAACCTAATAAAATTGCTGCACCCCTGTCATATCCCTTCACAGCACAACTACTCACTTCCACCTTATCATAGATTTCACCCATATGGGCGTTGGCTCACAACCTTCTCCCTTTCTATTTCCTGTAAAACTATACTCCATACTCTAGCTCTCTGAGTCTGTTCAATTTGTTCAATTCATATCAGAAGGGTCATGTAATATTTGGCCTTAAATGTCTGGCTTGCTTCACTCATCATAAGGTCCTCAGGATTCATCCATGTTACCCTGTGTGTTAGTACTGAATTTCTTCTTACAGCTGAGTAATATTCCATTGTATGTTTATACCACATTTTGTTTATCCATTCTTCTGTTGATTGACATTTGGGTTGATTCCAACATTTGGCAAGAGTGAATAATGCCACTATGAACATTGGTGTGCATATATCTGTTCGTGTCCTTGCTTTCAATTCTTCTGGGTATAAATCCAGTAGTGGAATTGTTGGTTCATATGACTGAACTATAGTTAGGTTTTGAGGAACCATCAAACTGTCTTCCAAAATGGCTGGACCACTCTACATTCCCACCAGCAGTGGACAAGTGTTCCCCTTCCTTGACATTCTCTCCAACATTAATAGTTCTGGTTTTTTAAATGCCACCAGTCTAATGGGTGTGAGATGGTATCTCATTGTAGTTTTGAGTTGCATTTCCCTAGTAACAAGTGATGTTGAGCATATTTTCACATGCTTTTTAGCCATTTGTATTGTTTCCTTGGAGAAGTGTCTCTTCAAATCACTTGCCAATTCCTTAAATGGGTTTATTGTCTTTTTATTTATTCCATAGGATTTCTTTATATATGCTGGATATTAGGCCCCTATTAGATATATGGTTACCCAATATTTTCTCCCATTGGGTAGGCTGTCTTTTCACTTTCTTGACAAACTCCTTTAAGGTGCTAAAGGTTTTAATTTTGAAGAGGTCCCATTTATCTACTTTTTTTTTCCCTGCTTGTGCTTTGGGTGTGAAGTTCATGAAACCATTTCTTTTTTTCTTTTTTAAAATTTTTAATCAATTTCTTTAAGATACATCGATTACATAAGTGTTACACAGAAATTTTAGGGGTACCCATATGCCCCACCTCCCACACCTCCCACAACCTCCCACATATACATCCTTCATCAGTGTGGCACATCACCTGCAATAGATATACAAATTTTGGGACTTTGCCACCAAGCATGGACCATAGTTCAGACTATAGACCACACACTCTCCCACACAGTTCTGCATGATATAAAATGGCCTTTGTCCTCCATTGCAATGTCACCCAAGACAATACTCAAGTCACAAAAAAGCTCCTGTATTCCAACTGCCCTTCCCTCTCCCTGCCTCCAAAGAATCCAGTGGTCACTGGCTCCATATAATTTTGTAATTTCTTCCATTGCATGAATCACAACAAGTCCATAACAGGACACCAGCAAGTCCACTCCAGTCCATAGCTCTTTCCCCAATCCCACGGAGTCTGGGATGGTGATGTCCCCTCCACCACCAAGTGAGAGGGAGCTTATGTCCCATGGATATGATGGAAGAGATTATCCTGCCTGCAGCTGCAGACTCTCTCCATTCCCCGGGATAGCCATTGTCCATCATCATCTCCCCACTAGGTATCCTGGGTGATTCCATTGATTTGTAGAGTAGGAGTTGCAGGTCCACAGGGCCTCTGGACCCAGCTGGTACATGGACGGCCCATAGTCTCTGGTCTCTGGAAGTACACCTAAAACTCTACCATCACATATAGGTTTGAATAGAGAGACAGATGGACCATGTGCAGTGAAGACATATTTCGGTTAGACTCTGTCACTCTCAGGAGCAAGGATACCAAATAAGGGCCCAATGGTAAGGCACCAAACTCTGGGACTATCTGCCCTGATATAGGACCTGGATGTCTCCAAAGCCCTCAGGAAGCCCTCTGTTTGGAATGCTATCCATAGTAGAAGCCTAGGAGGTCCTACTGGGATCTGAATAAGTGTTACCTCTGGGTTGATCTCCCAACTCACTTTGAAGTCTCTTAGCCCCATGAACTCATTTGTCTTTACCATTTCCCCCTTTTATTTGAAGACTTTTTCCAGTTGAACTGCCCATTGGCATTTGTTAGTAATCCCTTGTTGCCAGGGAGGCTCATCCCCGGGAGTCATGTCCCACGCTGGGAGGAAGGTAATGCATTCATATGCTGAGTTTGGCTTAGAGAGAGGTCACATTTGGGCAACAAGGAGGTTCTCAAGAGGCAACTCTTAGGCATCCCATAACACTAGCCTGTTTCAATTTCAAGAGCAAAGGCTCATAAGTCTAGTCTTCAATAACAAGGGCCCATCAATGGATCATCCTCCTTTGCCAGACACTGTCCCTGCACTTGGGGGGTTGTTGATACTCTCCTGGAGAATATGGCAGAGCTCTCCAAGATGATAATTCAGTCTTCTCCCATTTATTGAGTAATTCTTCACCCTGTGACCATGCCTTATGAGCATTTGAACAATTATGCATACCTTTTATATATGTTCAGGTAGACTTCCTCCTATGCGCCCCCAACCTGACATTCCCCTCCCATTCTTATTCCAAGGTCCTGTAGTTGCTTCCCTAAATTATCTTCCAAGGTCTTTATGGTCTTGGCTCTTATACTTAGATATTTCATCCATCTTGAGTTGATTTTTATATAAGGTGCAAGATGGCGTTCCTCTCTCATTCTGTTGGATAGGGATAGTCAGTTCTCCAAGCACCATTTATTGAAGAGACCATTCTCTCCCAGTTGAGTGGACTTGGTGGCACGTCAAATTTACAATTTACAAATTTACAAATTTACAATGACTGTAAATGTGTATATGTGTTGGTCTATATCAGAACTCTCAATTAGATTCCATTGGTCAATATGTCTATCTTTCTGCTAATACCATGCAGTTTTAACCACTGTAGCTTTGTAGTATGCTTTAAAGCCAGGTAGTTTGAGTCCTCCAATTTCATATTTCTTTTTCAATATGTCTTTGGCTATTCAGGGCCTCTTGTCCTTATGAATAAATTTCATAGTTACTTTTTCCAATTAGTTAAAAAATGCCATGTTGATTTTTATTGGAATTCTATTAAATCTGTAAATTAGCTTAGATAGGATAGACATCTTAATGATGTTTAGTCTTCCCATCCATGAACAGGGAGTATTATTCCATTTATTTAATTCTTCTTTGATTTCCTTTAGCAGTTTTGTGTAGTTTTCTGTGTATAAGTCATTTGCATCTCTAGTTAATTTTATTCCTAGGTATTTGATACTTTTGGTTGCTATTGTAAATAGGATTTTTTTTCTTGATTTCCCCTTCAGATTGCTCATCATTGGTAGACAGAAGAGCTACTGATTGTTGTGCATTGATCTTATAACCTGCGTCTTTACTGAACTCATTTTAAGCTCTAAAAGCTTTGTTGCTGGGAAGCAGCTGTGGCTCAATTGGTTGGGCTCCCATTTACCATATGGGGGCCCTAGTTCAATTCTGGGGGCCTCCTGGTGAAGGCAAGCTGGCCCATGCTCTGCGGTGAGCTAACTCAGCAAAATGAGGCAACAAAGGGAGACAAGCAGACACAGAAAAAAAATGCACAGCAAATGGACACAGAAGGCACAAGCAGCAAAGGGGGGGGGATGAATAAATAAATAAAAATAATCTTTTAAAAAATTTTAAAGCTTTGTTGTAGATTTCTCAGGGATTTCTGTGTATAGGATCATGTCATTTGGAAATAGTGAAATTTTAACTTCTTCCTTTCCTATTTGGATGGTTTTTATATCTTTTTCTTGCCTCAGTGCTCAGGCAAGTACCTCTAACACAATGCTAAATAGGAACAGTGGGAGTGGGCATCCTTGTATTGTTCCTGTTCTTAGGGGGAAAGTTTTCAGGATTTCACCATTGTATATGATGTTAACTGTTGGGTTTTTTTTTTTTTCATATAAACCCTTTATCATGCTGGGGAAGTTTCTTTCTATTCCTATCCTTTGCAGTGTTTTTATCAGGAAAGAGTGCTGCCTTTTGTTGAATGCTTTTTCTGCATCTGTAGAGATGTTCATGTGGATTTTTTCTTTTGATCTGTTTTGTGGTGTATTTTTTATTGATTTTCTTCTATTGAACCATCCTTGCATTTCAGGAATGAACCCCACTTGGTCAAGTTGTGTAATTCATTTGATGTTTTGGTGACTCCAATTAGCAAGTATTTTATTGAGGATTTAGCATCTAGGTTCATTAGCAAGATTGGTCTGTAATTTTCCTTTTGTGTGGCATCTTTGTTTGGCTTTGATATTCACATAATGTTGGCATCATAGAATGACTTAGGCAATGTTCCTTCTTCTTCTATTTTTTTGGAAGTGTTTAAGCAGGATTGTGTTACTTCTTTCCAGAATGTCTGGTAGAATTCATGTGTGAAGCTGTCTGGTCCTGGGCTAATCTTCTTTGGGAGGTTTTTGATGATAAATTCAATCTTGTTACTTGAGATTGGTAGAATTCACCTGTGATGCCATCTTGCCCTGGGCTGTTCTTTGATGGGAGGTTTTTGATGATTAATTCAATCTCATTACTTGTGATTGGTCTGTTGAGCTCATCAATTTCTTCTTTCATCAGTCTAGGCTGCTTGTGTGTTTCTAGGAATTTGTCCATTTCCTCCAAATTAACCTTCTTATTGGCACATAATTTTTCAACGTATCCTTTTATGATACTCTTTATTTCTGTGGTGTCAGTGGTGATATCCCCTTCATCATTTCTTATTTTGGGTATTTGCATCTTCTCTCTTCTTTTCTTTGTTAGTCTAAGTAAGGATTTGTCAATTTTATTGATCTCAAAGAATCAACTTTTAGTTTTGATTATTTTTTCTAGGGTTTCCTTATTTTCTATTTCACTTAGTTCTGCTCTAATCTTTTTATTTTCTTCTTTCTACTGCCTTTAGAGTTTTTTTTTCTTTTTCTAATTCTTCTAGGTGTGCAGTCAGGTCTTTGATTTCTAGCTCTTTCTTCTTTTTTGATATATGCATTTATGGCTATGAATTTCCTTTTATGTACAGCTTTTGCTGTATAGCATAGGTTTTGATATGTTGTGTTGTCACTTTCTTTCATTTCAAGGTAGTTAATGATTTCTTTTGTAATTTCCTCTTGACCCACTGTTTGTTTAAGAGTGTGTTGTCTAACTTCCATATCCTTCTGCCTAATCTGGTTCTCTGGCCCTTACTAATTTCCGGGTTCATCACATTGTGGTCAGAGAAATTACTTTGTATAATTTCAGCCTTTCTGAATTCATTGAGAGTTGTTCTGTGGCCTAGTATGTAGTCTATCTTGAAGAATGATCTTCATGCACTTGCAAAGAAAGTATATCCACCTGTATTTGGGTATAGAGTTCTGTATATGTATATTAGGTCCAGATCCTCTAATGTATTATTCAAAATCTTTATTTCTTTATTGATTCTCTGTCTGGTGTCCTGTCTAATGGTGACAATGGTGTATTAAAGTCCCCACTATAATTGTAGAGGCATCTATTGCCTCACTTTCCAGTGTTTGCTTCATGTACTTTGAGGTGCCCCGGTTAGATGCATAAATGTGTATGATTGTTCATTCTTCCTGAATGATTACCCCTTTTACTAATATAAAATGTCTGTCTTTGTCTTTTAAAGTAGTTTTGCACTTAAAGGCTATTTTGTTCAATATTAGTATAGCTACTCTTGCCCTTTGTTCGTTGTTGTTTGCTTGTAAAATTGTTTTCAGACATTCACTTTCAGCCTGCTTTGACCCTGGGTCTAAATAAGGATCATGTAGACAGCATATACATGGATCACATTTCCTTATCCATTCTGCCAATCTATGTCTCTTGACTGGAGTTTAATCCATTACCATTCAGTGTTATTACTGTTAAGGAATTACTTACACTAGCCATATTTTGTTTGGGTTTATGTATATCATATGTTGTTTTAATTTCTTTTTTAAAATTTTTTAATTTTTGTTACACTCTCCTCCAACTCTCTCTCCCCTGTTTTTTCCTTTCAACCTTCAGCATTCCCTTTAGTATTTCTTGAAGGGCAGGTTACTTCTTGGCATACTCTCTTAATTTCTGCTTATCTGTGAATATTTTGAATTCTCCATAATTTTTGAATCCCAGCTTTGCTGGATAGAGAATTCTTGACTGGAACTTTTTTCATTTTAGCATCTTGACTATGTCATACCACTGCCTTCTTGCCTCCATGGTTTCAGATGAGAGATCAGCACTTAATTTATTGAGCTTCCCTTGTATGTGATGATTCTCTTTCTCTTGTTGCCTTCAGTATTCTCTCTTTGTCTTGAGCATTGGACAATTGGACAAGTATGTGTCTTGGAGTAGGCCTCTTGGGATTTATACTGTTTGTGGTGCATTGTGCTTCCTGGTCATGTACTTCTATCTCCCTCAGTAAGATTGGAAAGTCTGCAGCTATTATTTCTTCCAACACTCCTCCTGTCCCCTTTCCCTTCTCTTCTTCCTCTCGAATGCCTACAATGCATATGTTTGTGCATTTTGTGTTGTCAGATCCCTAAGACCCTGCTGGATTTTTTCTATCTTACTTATCTTTTCTACTATCTCTTTGATTTCAGATGCACTTTCTTCCACATCACTAATTCTTTCATCTGCCTGTTCAAATCTGCTGTTATGTGCTTCCAGTGTATTTTTGATTTTTTGGATTGCACCTTTTTCCACCATAATATCTGTTATCATTTTATGTGTGTTTACAATTTCTTCAGTATCTTCTCCCAGTATCTTCTTAATATCCTTAATTTCTTCTTTCACTTCATTAATTTGATTCATGACATTTCTTTGGACAGCTCTGATTAGTTTTTCCATGTTCTGCATCTCCTCCTGGTTTTTAGTTCATTCATTGGACTGGGTCATGTCTTCCTGTTTCTTAGTATGGTTTATAATTTGTTGTTGACATTTAGACATCTCATTAACTTGATGGGGTTATTCAGTTGATTACTTTCTCTACTCTGGGGTTTTGTTTAGTTGCTGTTTTTGAGTGCAGGGTAAGTTTTATCTTTGAGACTTTGTTCTTCTTATTCTATTTCCTTCCTGTTGTTTATATTCCCTTGAAAGAAAAAGATTAGGGTCAGAGAAAGGGAAAGAGGTAAGAAGAGAAAAAGTATAATAATAATAGTAAAAGTTAGGAGAGCAACCATATAAGAACTAGTGAAATGAATAATTAACTCATGTAAGAAGTGCTGAGGAATAAGAATAAAAAAATGGGGTACAAACAATGAAATGATAAACTGAATAGAGAAAAATATACAGAATGAATTAACAGTCCAGAATGATAAGAAGAGAGGGAAAGAGAAAAGAAAAGACAATATGAATAAAAGTTTTTTAAAAAGAGAGAACAGAATAAAGGAGATAGGAATAAAAACAAGAAAAATTGAAGTCTAAACAAAAAGAGGTGGAGTATAAGAACAAAAACAGAAAGCAGAAGATAGGAAGATGATGGTAGAAAAAGAATTAGGATAGGTAGACAATTGGTATACAAAAAAGGTGGGGGGGGGGACAAAGGGAAAGGGTTAAAATAACAAACAAGAATCAAGACAGCAGCACCTAACTTTAAAAAAAGAAGAAAGAATGGTGGAGGAAGAAAGAGGGGGAAAAGAACAACAACAAAAAAAAACATTCAAGGAAGCAATCAAACAAAAACTTAGGATAAACAGCCTTCACTGTTGGGGCCCTCAAGTGTTTCTCAGGCTGCCGCTGGTGTTCAACAATCAATTACCCTGCAACCTGCCCTCTGTAGGGTTTTAATTGGGTTTTAGTGAGTAAACTAGGTAAGTTTTCTTTTTTAAAAAAGGAAACTTCTTAAAGAAATATGAGAGACCCAAGAGAAGCTATTACAAAAATAATCTCTATGTGTTCCCTGTCCTAAAGTATCAGCTGGGTGTTTGATAACCTGTGGATCACTACTCTAAGGAGAGCTGGGAATTAAACCAGGGACCTTGTATGTTTAAAGCAGAGACTACTTCCCTGAGCCAAATTTTCTCATTGGGTCAGTTAGCCAGAGAGCTGTCCAGTAACTTTCCCTAGGGCAGATTTGACTCTCTGCAGTTGGGTAAATTCCTGCTGATTAGAAGCCTGTCTCACTCTGCCTCCTCTCTATTCTTATTGCTTTCTCTCCCAGGGCAGCAGGTTGCAATAACCTGTGTGATCAGATCCCCCCCTCACCTCTCCTGGTCAGGTTGAGTTCCCTTCTGAAATTCAAATAGGACCCTGGTATCCAATCTTACTGCAGAGAAATGACTGTCAACCCTCTTCCAGACCTCCCCCTCCTCCCAGGGGACCCTAAATAGGCCCTTGGAAGGTTATTAAGTGCTTCTTACTGCTCACCTCCCTTAGGGGAGTTGGAATTTTGATCGTTTTCTGCACCAGAGTAGTCAATTGCCTGATTCCACCTTCTCCCAATCCAGGTTCATCTCTCCCAGGTCAGCTATTTAATTTAGGCTGCTTTAGCAGATTCACCTCTCCCTTCTTCCCGGAGTCACCTCTTGCCAGCTGGTATGCTCCCTAAAGTTCAAGGAGGTCCAGGTAACCAAACCCACAGAAAGGAAACCCCTCTACACCCTTCACCAGAACCCTATTACTCCTGGAATGTGCTACCTGGCTGGTGGGAGTCAGGGAGTTCTCAGCGGCTTTTTGTTTTCAGGGTGGGTGGGGTTTAGCTGTTGGCTGTTTCCAGCCACTGGGGGAGAGACTCATAGTTCCCTTGGACTTTTTTTTAAAGATTTATTTTTATTTATTTATATATCCCCCCTTGCTGCTTGTGCTTGCTGTATTCATTTGCTTTGCGTTTTTCTGTGTCTGCTTGTTTCCCCCTGCTGTGGCATCCCACTGAATCAGCTCACCACATGGCGGCTTGCCTGCTCATGGCAGTGGCTTGCCTGCTCACAGCAGCAGCTTGCCTTCTCCAGGAGGCCCTGAGAACCAAACCCAGGGCCTCCCATGCAGTAAACCAGAGCTCTACCAATTGAGCCACAGCTGGTTCCCCTTCCCTTGGGCTTTTTATCTCTTCATCCAGTTCCCTCCAGATTGATGCCCTGAAACCTGCTCTGTGTGTTCTCAAACAATTCAGTTAGGCAGGATCTTGCCCCTTCTCAACTGTTTTTTGTGAGAGAGCTGGTGAGTACCCACTTAAATAAATGCCAACTTTCTCTATTGACAACACTGTAGTTTTAACCACAGACCTATAAATCCCCAGATTTCACCTGCTTTTTCCCCTGACCTTCCTCACATGTCCATGGACAGTCCAACTCAAACCCCACCTTAATTCACCTCACAGACCAGCATGGTTGAACCCAATCACATCAGTGAACCACTGTCCAACCCATCCAATGTACAACTCTCCCTTCTACCTTATCATACATTTTGCCCATATGGACATCAGCTCACCACCTTCTCCTCCCTTTCTGTCTCCTATAAATCTATATTCCAGAATTGAGCTCTGTGAGTCTGCACAATCT
>PVKH010037689.1:0-11434 GCA_004027955.1 Chaetophractus vellerosus | reverse complement strand
TTGCTTTTTTTTTTTTTTTACCTAACTCGGTTTTATCTCTGACTTCTCTATCAAGGAGAAAAGCATTTAAATGCCAAAGGGTAAGAATAACAAGAATAAAAGGGACCTGAAGCCCAAGAAGGTGAGAAGCACTCTGCCTCTTCAAATGAATGCAGCTATTCATTCCTAGATGAAGTAATTTTCAGGGTAATGAAGGAATTTGGAGATGAAAGCATAGAAACAATATCACTAATCTTTGAGGAAGACAGTTGTTTTTTTTTTCAAATGAGTAAAATGGGGTCCAAATTTACTATACTAGTAATTTGCTGGGACTCTTGCAAAATTCTAGTTGGTTTGTTTATGATAACTCTACGTAAAAGAAAACATTAACCACATAGAGCCAGGGTGAGTCCATAAACAGCAATTTATGTCAAAGCAACTTTTCTTTTTGAGTGGGTTATTAGATTGACGGCTCAGAAGAGTTCTGTGAACATAGACTATATTATTTCTGCAGGGTATTTGTTGGAGACTTTTATAATATTCTTGCAGACAAGATGGAGAATATGGTCTGCGTGATAATCCTGTTAGGTGAATTAACAACTGGTTAAAAAGTTCACACAATAGCACACTGATTGATGGGGGCCTCAAGGTTTGTTCAACAGGGCTCCAACATAAGCCAGAGTTTTAGGAACATTTTTCCAATTACTAGGCTGAAGTGAGCAAAGCTTCCTTATCATATGTGCATAGTTCTCATACTGGGAACTTCACTGGATATGCTTGATGAAGGAAACTTTTAAGAATATCTTGATGGAAATCAAGGTAGTAGGCATACCTGTGAAGTAAATGAGCTTAGTTTAAAACACTGTATTAAGCAAATATAAGAGGGGGACTTCACTCAAGTAAAGGAGCTAAGTGTTCCATTGTGTGAGGGCTCCAAACAAGGAAAGAGTATGACATCATCTTGTTCATGCAATATTGAGCCACAGTGATGTACTATGTCCAGAGCAGTAAAGGGGAACACTTTCTGTTCTCTGCATGGCTCAGAGCACATCTCGTATCTTGGATTCAGTTATGGGTAACAGTTTTTGAAGCTTAGTTCCCAATTGGAGCAAGTCAAGCAGTGAGTTGGGCAAGATGGTGAACAGCTAGGAAGACATGACATTTAAAGAACAGTGGTAGAATCTGCGCTGTTTCTCAGAAAGCATAAGACCCAGGAAAGCTCTATTATTCGGAACTATTTTTGTTGGAAAGGCAGAAACTGACTCATATTAGCTTAAGTGAAAAAAAATGGATTGACCTAAAAAACTGAAAGGGTCAGAAGTAGATTTGGCATCAAACTCAAATGATACCCTGATTTTAAGCCATGCCATCTGATCTCTTTCCTCTCTCTCTATCTCCCTCTCACTCTCTCTCTCTTTCTTTTTTAGAGAAGTTGTGGGTTTAAAGAACAATCATGCATAAAATACAGGATTCTCATATAACACGCTTTTATTAACACCTTGTATTGGTGTATTGATGACAGTACATTTTTATAATTGTAATATGAACTTATAGTCCATGGTTTAAGTTAGGATTCACTGTGTAGTGTAGTTCCATGGATTTAAGAAATTAATCATGTCACCATATATACAGTCTAACATTTCCCCTTTTAATCGTGTTCTAATATATTTTTTCAGTATTGCAATTACATTCACAATGGTGTGCTACCATCACCGCTGTTCATTACCAAACTATTTCCATCATTCCAAAAATGAATCCTGTGTATTTTAAGCCTTAACTTCCCATTCCCTATCCCCACAGTATCCCCTGGTAACCTATATTCCAGATTCTGACTCTATGAATTTGCTTATTCTAATTGCTTCAAATCAGTGAGATCATACAATATTTGTCCTTTTTTGTCTCGCTTATTTCACTCAATATGATGTCTTCAAGGTTCATCCACGTTGTTGCATATGTCAGGACGCCATTCCTTTTTATGACTGAATAATATTCCATTGTGTGTATATACCGCATTTTATTTATCCATTCATCAGATTATGGGCACTTGGGTTGCTTCCATCTTTTGGCAATTGTGAATTTTCCTCTATCTCTTGGCTCTGATTTATTTGCCTTCATTCTCAGGCAAAAAAATCTCTCCATGGCATGGACCCCAAAACTCTGAGCTTGTATCATCCCTAAACTAACAACCCATAGCAGGAAAAGAGCTTCTCTTTCTCAAGAGTTCCATAAAAATAGTTGAAATTGTGTCTCATTGACTTAGCTTTAGTCAAATGCCCAGTTTTAAACCCGGCATTGGGGCACCTGAGTCCCATGCCCATTTCAGTACTGTGCACCTCCTGCCCCTGAAACTACCAGAAGGAGTAAGACTGCAGAAGGGGTGTTACTGAAGTAAAATTAGATATGGCTACCAGAAGAAAGGGGTATGTGTTCTTGCTAGGAACAAAACGGTATTTTTCACTAAAAAGGACTAAATTATTTTTCAAACATTGGTAGGGTTATAATGTGTCAGAAGGATTAGGATTTTCTGCCTACCCCTCAAAAGGAAGAACTAGTCTCAGTGGGCAGAAGTTAAGGGGAAATAGATTTTGTTCCCACATAAGGAATTATATTCTTCACCGAGGGCCAGTATGGTCTCTTTTGTGAGCCCTGACCTTAGAAGAATTTTGGCAGGAACTTGGATATTATAAAGGCAATTCCTGTTTTGCATTGAAGAAATGTCTCGATACGTTAGAACATCCCTTCTGTTTCTCTGGCTTCATTATTCTGTCCCCCTCTTCATGCACATGTGTGCCAGTGCACACACAACCTTGTGGTTATTAGATCCCCAAAGAAGGGAATGTAATCCAATTACTTGATAAGGGCATTATTTAATGTCAATTGTTTTTTAATTGTTGCTGGTATCCCTGCTGAAATCGATTCCATGTCTCTAGTTCTGGTTAATACAGTGTTGCCCAAGACATAGGTAGCTACACATGTGGCATAGGGAATTTTATTTTGATCAGAGGCAAAGGAGTGGAAAGATATATGGATGGGATTCACTATATTTTTTGTCTTTTGTAGGTGTTTTGCTTTCCTAGCTGCTAAAGCAAATACCATACAGTGAGTTGGCTTAACAGCAGGAATTTGTTGGCTCATGGGTTCAGATGCTGGAAGGGTTGCTGCTTCCAGGAGTTGGTATATCTGGCTAGTTGGCAGTCTTTTGGGGTTCCTTGGCTTTTCTGTCACATGGCAACACATATGGGGTGTCTTCTCCTTTCTCCTCTGGGTTACGGTGACTTACAGCTTCTGGCCGCACTCCGTGGCTTCCCTCTCCATCTAACTTTCACTCTGCCTATAGGATTAAACAATCCAGATTAAAGCCCATCTTGATTCAGTGGGACCATACCTTAACCAAGACAACATCTTGAAGAGATCTTTTTTTTACGGTGGGTCCACACCCACCAGAATGTGGACCAAGACCAAGAGCATGTCCAAATTGGTGTACACAATTCCATCCACCACAGTAGGTCCATTTTCCAAACAGATAGAACAGGCATCTTTCACTTCATATTTCAGTTCTAGTACCATGCACGGAGAGAAAGTAGACTATAAGGAAGAAATAACACTAAAGGGAAGCCCTCAAAGATAATTCCATCATCCATAACACCAGGCGCTTCCTGGCATTATGACTAATAAAACTCAGCTAAAAACATGTTCTAAATATTTTTATGTGTAAAAAATAGAAAATTGTAATAAAATAATGACTGTTATTTCAAACCATGGCTACACAATGCCCCCGGGACAGAAATGCCTAATTATGAAATAAAACAACTTTTGTATCCCTCAGGCCATGTTTTTCGAACTACTGCTCTCTCCAAAGTAGTGACTCTAATTAGACCAATTCCCCAGAAGAAATGAAAAGTGTGGGGGAATTCGTTTGGGGCGATAGCTCAGGGCTGTGTCTTGGATCAGGACCAAATGGACTATTAAAATGTCAGTGGGAAATAAGTGTGAGTAGCAGCGTTGTGGGTCAGAGGAAATTCTTCTATCAGGAATTACTCAACATTCCCTTGAACTAGCCTCTCTGGAGCCCCTTTCTTTGAATCATGATACTCATGTGTTTTCCTTTCAGGCAGGTGAGCTAAGAGTTATGAATTCTGAGAGGAGCTGGAGGAACTTTGTTGGAGGTTTATTTCCACCGCTTGTTAGCCTTGCGGTCTCTCTATACCTCAGCTTTCCCAGTTCTCAGATGGGTTTAAAAGTGACTCTATCTATTTAGAAACAGGAAGGCTTAAAAAAATCAAAAGAGAAAGGAGTGGAGGGAAAGCTTCAAGATTTCTATGTTCCCCCTTGAAATATTTTAAAGTGCTATAAAATTGCACCTGTAGCATATTCTGAGTCGAGGGGAGAGGAGGTATTTGGATTCAAGGGATCATTATTGTATGCCAAAAGGGCCATTACTTTCCAAACATGGGTGCATGCAGGACACAGGAAGACCCCTTAGAGAGATGGTCATCTTTCAACACCTGCATTTAATTTTACAGTTAGAGTAAATGAGCACATTCTGAATTGTATGTAGGCTGAGTGCCTGCAGAAGTTACAGGCATTTTCTTGTGTGGGATGCTTTGTTTAATGCAAGGGAATGGCATGGAAATACATTTCTGCCTCTGAGATGCTCTCCAAGAAGATGAAATAGGATTTGGTCTACTAGAACAGACATCCAGTCGCACTATGATGGTGATTTAAAATTTGTGGCTGCCCTGGAGTTGTGAGTTCACAGAAATACAGTCCCTAATTGCTCTTGAGATTGCCCTCCAGTGTACAACCCGTGGAACTATTCCCTTTCTTATTTTGCCATGACAGAGAGGTCACAAAACCCAGAAAAATCTAATTGGACATTCGTCTTAGCCAAATGGAGACTGACAAATCCCTATGGAGAACTGAGACAAATCTTTCTCTTCATTTGTTTATTTCTAAGAGCAGCAGAGAAAAGGGTTTATTGGTATCACAGGGCATAATTAGTCTAACAGAAACTATCAGAACAATAAAAATCAAATTGTAGAAAAGAAGTTAATTCATTTCATTAAGCAAGCTTCTCCTCTTGCTTAAACAGCCTTAAAAAAAAAAAAACACAAATAAGTCAATAGGAAAGTGTGAATACAGGCTGGTCTGGAATTTATTTTCCTGACAAGTCCAAACTGGTACTTATCTAAAAAACTCTTTGCATGTGGTGTAGTTGATGTGTGAGTCATTAGTACAGAGTTCTTTCTGGTTCAGCTTCCTGTTTTTGATTTGGTTTAGGAAAGGAGTGCAGGAGTCGGGAGATGTTTGTGGCTGGCTTTTATTTGACTGCTGTTATTTTTTTAATTTCATACCCAGGGGCAGAGCTCTCTCTGTCTCTCAGAAATTTGTGTGTTCTTAAAACCAGAAGTAGGAGATATGAAGCGTGTAGCCATCTAAGGCTGAGATGTTGAAGGCCTGAGCAAAGAGGTCAGGAGAAGGAATGAAAAGATAGGGAAGAATCCAAAAGCTATTACTGAAGAGGACTGGCTGGATGTTCCGTCTGAGAAACAAACCAAGGGTGATTCCAGGGCTTTGTGTTTGTGGGTGCCTGAGAAGATCATATCACCTTAATAGAAGAGGGATGTTTTGAGGGGCAACTTGTTTCTAAATGGTGGAGGTGAGGTGGGGAAAGGATACATAGTAGACTCTTGACGTTTATAGATAAGACTTTGGCAACATCCAATATTCCGTAATGATCACAAAGTTTCCTGATGCCCTCAATGGAGATGCTAGCTCCCTCATTGAGTTCTCGTGAAGACACAAAGACAACACACCCAAAGTGCTTAGGAAGAATGATAATCATCCTCATAATGATAATGTTAAGCAAGTATTGAGCAATTGCTAAGTGCCAGATATCGTTGTAAGATCTTTACATTTATTAACTAGTTTTCCAACAGCTCTATAAGGAGGCACTGATAGTATCTCATTTTACAGATGAGGAAACCGAGGTGTAGAGGGAGGTGAAACAACGTACCCAGGTTACATTAACTGACAGAGCTCAGACTCAATTCAGATAGGCTCCAGAATTCAGTTCTTACTCTCATCTATAGACTCCTGGGCAGAATGTAAACTCATCATTCTATGGGACCAGGAAGCAGTAACAGATTTTCAGTTATTGGGTGTTCTTAGTCAACAGCCCAGCCTAGTATATCAATGAATAGAACTCGTACATTTGAGGATTCTCAAAGGATCCTGGGAAAGTCAATGGGTCCATGAGCATAAAGACACATGGTCAGTTCTTTAGAATACCCATGAACAAAGGGGTTCACAGGAACGTAATCAGTATTTCAGCTCTCTTGATATTAATTCATTCAACATGTTTATTGAGCACTTATCACAGTGTGAGCCCTATGGGGCATTTGATGGTGAAAAAGAAAACCCCTTCTCCCACCAGGCTTACTGTGTAGTGGAGAGACAAGAGTGAAATGCAAGTACAATATTGAGTAGCAATTTCTTAGTGGAAGTAAGCACCAGGAGTATATAAGCAGTGTCATCTAACTCAGCCTTAGGACAGTTAAGGGTAAGGCTTTCTGGGAGGAGTGAGGTAAAATCTGGAATGTGAAGGGTGAATAGGAGATTAAAGCAGAGAAAAATGAGAAGAGCAGTGGAGATGTGAGAGAGAACAGGTTATACCGTGAGACTGCAAATCATTCAATATGGCGGACAGATAGTTTGTTGGTGGTGGGGATGTGCATCAGGAAGAGATAAAGATGGAGAGGTGAGCAGTGGACTCATCATGAAGACCTTCTGTGTCACGGTAAAGAGGACGTTTCTCTTGAGGGCAATGGAAACTATTGTGATTTAAGCACAGAAATGCTTTGGTCCAGTGGAGTAGTTGTGATACATCGGAAGCATAAAGACATGCTGGTCTGGTACTAATCTTGAAGGCCCTTTGCGGGATACATTATTATTTATCCCAAACATAGTGAGTTTCCATGGCATATATAGAGAGCTTCTAAACTCTATGAGGGAAAGGTAAACCTGCACCTAAATCATTAGCACTCCCTTCTTTTCTAATCAGTGCAATTTTATTTTGGTGCAAACTGAAGGAAAAATTATACAATTGGGTTTTTTCACTACATAACCACCAGTTATTTGTCCAGGAAGACAGTGAACTTGATTTCTAGTCTTGACTGTGCTCCATTGTGCTAGAAAAAATAACCAACTGAGGCCTCAATTTTCTTATCTGATACATGAGAAAGTTGAAATAGATGATCACTGAAGTTTCCTCTCAGCCCTAAAGTTTGCCTACTGTGGTTTGAAACTTTTCAGCCATCCCAAGTCATGTGGGAAGAGAATTTTTACAACCTGCTGTTCCTTTCTTTATGCTCCTCCTCCTTCCTGCGTGGTTTCAGTGGTAGTTCTTGTAGAAAGGGGCTGAGATTACAATAAGCAATTCACAATAAAAAGGAATTTAGAGGAAGTAGGTGTGGCTCCAGGGACTGAGCTCCTGCCTATGACATGGGAGGTCCCAGGTTCAGTTCTTGGTGCCTCCTGGAGAAGATGAGCAAGACAGTGAGCTGGTGTGGTGAGCTGATGCAACAAGATGACGCAACAAAGAGGAAACACAATGAGATAGACAACAAAGCAGGGAGCAGAGGTGGCTCAAGTGATTGCCTCTCTCCCACATGGGAGGTCCCAGGTTCGGTTCCCGGTACCTCCTGAAGAGAAAAAGAGCAGACACAGAGAGCACATAGCAAATGGACACAGAGAGCAGACAGCAAGTGCAAACAATGGGGGGGGGGAGCGAATAAATAAAATAAATCTTTAAAAAAGAAAAAAGGAATTTGGAAACCACCTTGTCCATCCACACATTTTGCAGATGACACTGAAGCTTCCTAATTATGTAGCTTATCCAAATCCCAGCAGTGAATCAACACAGAGTTAGGCTCAGGCTTGTGACCCTTACCCAGTCTTCTTTCCCCTCTATTGGGGTTCGCTTTCCCCACCTCTGCCGGTGTGGTGTAGGGTGATGTCTTAGGTAACAGATTGGGATGGAAGTTGGGTACAATGGAAGATTCAGATGTTCTTAGGTCGAAGTGACTGTCTCACTGCTAATTAGGGCTGCTGTTCAATTTTCTTGCTTCAAGTATCCTAAAAAGCAATATTTTTTGGTTCCTTATTCTTCTTGAATGATTCCTCCTTTTGTGCTGATGTTTTCCTCTCTGGTTTTTCCTAAAAGAAAGATTTTTTTTTCTTTTCTCCTCTCCCCACCCCCGTGCTCTTCCATCAGTTAACTAAATGGTCTCCCTCTTAGTTCAGGAAGTTGGCAGCCGCAGCTCTGCAGCCTTTAGACGGCCAGCTAATTAAGGGGAAAGCAGGTGTGGATGGGTCTATTCAGCCTGTAAATAAGTGCCAAAAATTAACGTTATTGGTCTGTGAGTGCTAGCAGGTGGAAGCACTGTTTTATACCTTTAATAGAGGTGGGAAAAGGAGTGGGGTTAGAAGGCTTTAAAGGTAGGGAGGGAAAAATGACTTTTTATGACTAAAAGCTCTTCAGAAGAGACTGCATCTATTTCTAAATCATTGTCTTGTTTGGGATTAATCCTAAAGACCTATAATTGCCTGCCCTAAGGAGGTACCATTCCCTGAGCAGGGCTCCATGAACTGTATGGCTTGGATAGAAATAATTCGTGGTCTCAAGCTGATACTTTGCCGGCATAACTCATGACTGACTGCACACATAAGTATCGTGTGCTCTTTTGTGATTTCGTTTCTCCATTTCTTGTATATGCTCAAATGCCCAGAGTTCTATAGCAAAAACCTCTCTCTTAAACGCTGAGAAAAAAAATACATGATCTATTGTTGCAATACTTAATGCGTTATTTAGTGAAGCGATTTAGAAATAATTTTTTTCTGGGGAAATGAGTTCCTGGGAGCATACTTCTCCCTTTGTCATTTCTTTCTTCCTCCTGATTTCCCCCCATTTCTTTTTCTCCTTCCTTTGCGGTTAATCATTTATTTTAGCATTTCCTAACTGGAGGACATTTTTCAGTGGGCTGTTATGGCAGAAGAGCACAAAAGCATCTTATATTATGCATTCAAGATACATTAATACACAGCTGAAATGCTAACTCGCACAATAGAATAATTATAGTGTATCTTCATTGAAATTGTACACATGGCTTTGTGATCATGCTCATTAATTTAGACCCAAATGAAGCAAAATTATTCTGCGAGGCTGCCGAGTTAATTTATGTGATATTAGTAAAGAAAAGTTAAATAAAGTGTGATGGAAAATGAGATTGCAGCCGGGCAATTACGTCCAGAGGAAGAGGGCCACTCGCTTATGTCAGCTTCGTTTTCCCTCCTGTCTGCAGAGAAGGCGATTCATGTCATTGCAAGCATTTGTCCACTTTACGACTACAACTTGGAAGGTCTAGATTCACATTCTGAAGCACATATCTTCTTTCTGGATAACTTTTTTTTTTAGTAGGGACATAATGTACCCAATGTGTATTATATCTACCAGTATGTACAGTATGTAGATGTTTTTGCTTGGGACTCTTCAAATATCCAGGTCAAAGAACACATAGTCTTCCTATTGATGTGAGCTAAACTCCTGGCAGAATGGGGAAAATGCTGTGCTATCGTGGATGATATTTTTCAGGAGCTTGAACATCCATAAGTAAAGTGCATGTGGTTTCAAGTAGACAAAAATAGTCTTCTTTTTTTTTTAAATTGAGAGGAAACAAATTGTCACCATGATTTTCTAGTAGTGCCAGAATGTATGTATATCTTAGACAAAGCTACCCATTACTCTCTACCTTATTTCAGTCCATTTCAAGGTGTTTTCAGATGGTAACTCATTTCAATTTTGTGGCCAGTGCGGCAACAGTTAGTCTTACAAGACAAAGGGATGATTTCATTTCTATATGTAGAAATGAGACCCATTTTGAATCTACGTACCTTTCGAAGGCAGGCTATCCACCAAGGCTTCTGTCATTGATTTACTTAAACTTTCTTTTATGCAAGAGAAAAGTAGATTCAATCCAACTGAATTAAATTAGGCTGTCACTTGTCTAAATTCTGGGGATGTAAAGATATGACATAATTTTACTTTACTTGCTGCTTCAATCAAATGCATTGGGGAAAAAAGTAGTGCAATGAGCTAACAAAAATCTAACTCTACCACAAGCCAGGATAGGGTTCAAACCACAATAAAGGTTCAAAGAAAAATACTTAAAATCTAAGGGGGAAAGAGGACAGGCTTCATGAAGAAGAAGACCTTTGATACTGACCTTTGAGGGAGGCATGGACTCTGATAAACAGAGGAGACACAGAGATTTGGGGCAAATAAGGAGGAAGTACAGAGATGATGTGATCAGGAGCTGGGCAAGGGACTGGAGTTTAGGGTCTTGGGGCACAATAGAGAGGTAACCATAGATAGGTCACTTGGTATAACATTGTAGGATTTGTGAAGGATGGGCTGAGGCATTTTTATTTGACTTGTAGGCAAAGAGTGGGCTTTGAAAGTTTGTGAACATATGGGTACCATCACTGATGAGAACAGGGATGCTTTGGAAGTTGGAAGATTGTGGCAACTGTCCAGGTAAGTGGCAATCAATGATTAAACTAGGACGATGTCAGTATGAGTGAGAACAAGGAGAATGTGGCAGGAGAACCAGACATAACTGGTTGGATGTTGGGAGAGGGGAAAGGAAAAAGAAGAGAGAGATTGTGGTCCTTTTCAAGGAAATCAAGAGCAGATTGTGGAGTAAAGGTAACCCAATTTTATACTTATGTGTTTTGAGGTACTTCTGGAACATTTAGGAAAAGATGTGTAGTGGTCAGCTAGAAATTCAGGTTTAGAACTACTTGAAGAACTTGAGCCTAGATGGACACTTTGGAAGGTCAAGCACATGATAGTCATTGAAGCTATGGAAGTAGGTAACGTCGCTGAGGGAGAATGAGTAGAGTGAGAGGAAAACAAAATAACACTTTGAGAGGGCCCGGGGAGATTTCTTCATTTAGGGGAAGGGGGAGAAATTGAAGGACATGGAGGAGTAATCAGAAATGAGGGAACATGAGGATGATGTACATGTAAGAAGTATAAGGAGGAGAGTTTCGAGGAAGATGAAGTTAACAGAGTCAAATATAGCAGGGTTGCTCAGTAGGAGGACAGAAAGAAGACTTTTGTTGGTGTTCAGAAAGTCCTTGGTTATTTCTGAGAAAGCAGAGAACAGGCTTTAAGTTGTCCAGAAATGGACTGGAATAAGGAAGTGGAGCAGTGAGTGCAGGTTGCTACTCATTCAAAGTGAACAGAAGAATGTTGGGATCAATGTAGAAAAATGGATCTTCTGAAGAGTTTGGAGCAGATCTTTGTGACTTCTCCGACAGATTTTCCAGCCCATTTTCACTGATGTTCCCTGCTCCTTTGAGCACTAAATCCATTCCGTCATGTATTCTCCAT
>PVKH010037688.1:0-11474 GCA_004027955.1 Chaetophractus vellerosus | reverse complement strand
AAGAAAGTTTTTAAGGAGGAGGGTTATTCGACCACACTTGGCATTTATAAATGTTCTTCTGGCTGCAATTTCAAAACAGGATTAAGTGGATGCAGGTAGGCCAGTTAGAAAGTATCGTTCTTGCCAATGCAAGAAATGTGGTTGCTTGGATTAGGAATGGGAGTTATGGAGATGAGATAACTAGAGAGATTTGCCAGAATTTTAGGAGAGACAATCAATAGGACTTTATAAATGATTTAGTTGGGATGAGTTCATTCGTACAATAATTATTCAACTCCACTAGGAAAACCAATCCAAGGATCATGCCAACTTTCTACAATCCATCATGTCACTGATACCTGCCCTTTATTCCTTCCTTTCCCAGCTTCAATTCTATGGTCAATTCCCTTGCCCCCTCTTATTTTATTTTACTCAAATTTCCAAACAACTACTCTAGTAAACCCAACATTTTGCTTACCCCACTTTGCACCGATGCTGTTATCTGTGACTGGAAAAAAACACACAGCCAAATAGTCACACTTTAAATTCATGTCCACCAACACAAAATGGACCTTAATGGTCCCTGGCAATCATCCTATAGTTTCTGAATCCATTCACCCTTCCAATTTTTCAGTCCTTCTCTTCCTCCCTCATCCTTACTCCCAGCCAATGTCCACACTATGTATATCAATTTTAAAAATTAAAGCGATTAGGAAAAGGTTAGCATAGATTCCCATTGCCATATCTACCAACAAACATCTTTGCCTGTCTTCTCAACTAATAAAATTAATGAATCATCCTTATTCTAATATGTGGTGGGCTAAAAATAGCCCAACCTTCTTTGGCACTCCTCCTATTGACAAGTGGGTTCTATGACCCTTCTCCTTGAAGCAGAATGGGCTCTGTCACTTTAAGGTCAATAGAATACAGTGAGAGTGAAAGTGATACTTTCTGGACCCAGGCCTTTAGGCCCTAAAAGTCTCCACTTCCTTATCTTGGAGTGCAGGTTCATGGAGTCTGAGGTACCATGAGAGATGTCTGCTCTGAGATTACAAGGGGAACAAGAGGGACGCAGCTAAATCCAGCATTTCAACTTTCCCCATTAATATGACAGACATGAATGAAGCCACCTTGGACCCTCTAGACTAGCCTAGCTGTCAGTTGAAAAGCACAGAGTGGTCACAGTCAATGTGATGTGGAGCAGTATCGTGCAGTTGGGCTCTTAACTACATCTTAAATATTTCTATTTCACTTATTTCTTTTTAACTTACTATATAACATGCATATGTATTATGTTTAAAAAATAGGCTCCCCAATGGTAAGAAATTTTAAATATTTTTTTTCCAATTCTTTATCCCCAAAGCCTAGGGTAATGGCAGGCACATATAAATAATCACTCTTTGGTTTCTCCTGCTCATGACTGGACAGATGATGGTGGAGAAGGACATGGTTTTCACTGATGATCATGACTTCAGTATAGGAATTATTCAGTCAAAATACATATAAAGCATCCAAGAGGAGGTGTAAAAATGTACATTACATATAGTCTGGAGCTCAGAAAGGACAAGAATTATAATCTGTATAATAAAGTAGTATAAAATGATGATGGGCATTAAAAATAAGAAGTGAAAGGATTAATTACTCAGCACAGCTGAGAAACAATGCAAATTTTACAAATGTAGATTCTCTTCTTTTGTTTGTGAAAAGCATAATATTCTGCTGGATATGCTATGAAATGTCACAAAAGTCCTAGAAAGTTGGCTTCCTTAAAAATACAATTTTAATATTATATAGTATCATAAAATCAAAAAGACAATAAACTAAGGAAACAGGGTGAATAAAAATATGAGAATAAAGGAGTTAATGTCCTTTGTTATCAATAGGTCTTATAAATCAAAGTAACAAACACTAACATTCCACCTATGGGAGTAGGTAGGAAGATCACCTCAGCAAAGGATATTAATTTATTTTTTTAAATGAAAATAAAGTATGTGACTATTTTTATGCCTGTCCTGATTCTCCTTTCCTCTTCCACTGATGGCTGCACCTCAACAACTTCATTCAGAAAATACTCTTCCTCCAATCCATATAGTTGTTTCAAGTCTGTCAATCAGATAACCCTAGACCCTGCCCATAGTAGTAGGCATGTGATACAGACCTGAGTCCATCAGAGGACTGACATGGAGATAAAGCAGTGTCATTTAGGATGCTTTAATTGTGGTTTTCTTTCTTTTTTTTTTTTCTATTGTGTTTTAATGTGGATGCTAGGAAAGAAAATCCCTCGCTTTCCTGAGATTGTTCCACTGGGATGATTTAAACTTGGAGTTACTTGCAGCCTCTCCTCTCTCCTCACAACATACATAAAGTAATCCATGTACAAAAGAAAAAAATAAGACCAGTGTATGAAGATAAACTAAGCTAAAGATGGTAGAGAAGGAAGAGAGAGAAGACAGGAGAAAGAAAAAGAGAGCAAATGAGAAAACAAAATCCAAGTGTGCCACTGAGTCAATTCAGAGTCCATGAGTCTGTTTTCACTACTCAGCCAATAAATGCATTTTTATTGTATATATTATAAGTTTTTGAATTGCACATTGGGCACTTGTATACAAAGTATTTTGATAACATTTGGAAAAGTACAGATATACTAAATATCAATGACCTTTAAAACAAGATTTTATCATCTTTTGCTTTCCAAACTGACAAATATTTTAATAAATTACCTCATTCAGTAATTTGGGCAGGATAAAGTAATAGATGCACTTATCTACAGCAGATACAATCTTTTGCGAGAAATGATAATATGAAAAAAGAGCCCAAAAATATTATTATACTCTATTAATTCTATTAATTCATAAAATTTAATAATCTCAAATACAGAGAAGAGTATATGCAAGGATTTTCAAGGCAAGGTAAAATATTGGAGATAATTTTAATTTCCTACAAAAATGAAATAAAATTATTTATAATATAGTCTTATAATTTAATAGTATTTCAGGCATTGAATTTTATATTGTAGTAGAATATTAAATAATGAGAGACAATTCTTAAAATATAACAGTCATCTAAGGGGAAGCCTAAAAATATAGAGACCATAAAACCCAGTTTAAGCATTGATAAACACTGAAAATAAATATGCCAAAATATTTGTAGTAATTATCTACAGATGGTGACCTGCATTCTATTTTCCTATCTCTAATTCCCATATAAATTTGATATAATGAGTATGCTTTCTATTAGAAGAAAGAATACTACATTCCTATATAAATAAGGAAAGAATTAAACACTTCAGATGTAATTTTAAATATAGTTTCCTTAGGATCTGAGATATATTTATCAATACCATTTTGGTTGTAAGTAACACAGCAAAGATTTAAATAAATGTAGGTAAGAGGATGAAATTTTTAGCTCAATTAGTAACCAAACTGTGTGTAAGAAAAAAAGGGGTTAAATGTTCAAGACAACTGGAAAAAAGCACTTGAAAACCACCCCTTCTCTCATTGAATCCTATATCTTATTCTCTCTTGTATCATTTTTCATTATCCCAGATAAGATTTGTGACAGCAGGAAATATCATTGAAAGCATTTTCCACATCTTACAGCTCCAACAGGAACTAAGATTTGTTTTCTCTCTGCTGTCAAGTTCACACATCCTGGGGAAAACTCACATTGGCCCATCTTGGTTCAGGGCTCATACCTGTACCATTAAAATGAGGCTAGGTGATATGTCATTATGACTTTGGTCAGAGACCAACCTTTAACCAATCAGATTCATGTAGAAAGGATCTGTAAGAAGATATCATCTTCCAGTCATACTACATGATCATATGAGAGAAAGGATATTTGCCAGAAGAAGGAGATTGCTGGTTGGAGTAGACAGCATAGTAAATGCTGGCCAAAAGGGTATGGCAGTTTGAGATTATTTATAAATCCCAAAAACAGAGATTACGTTTGTAAACTTATCTATTTTTCTGGCTGTGATACTCTTTGAATGCATTAGATTCAGCTGACATGTCTTGATTAAGTTACCTGTTAAGATTAGGGCTTTGATTCAACCACATCAGTAGGTCATGACTCAGATTGAGTCCCCACCCCCTTGGTGGGCTGATATAAATGGACACTCACTCAAGAAGACACACAGAAGAAAAGAGATCTTGGTCATTTCAGTCCTGCCATGTGACAGAAAGGAGAAGTTTCAAACAGCTAAAGCCCTGTCAAGAGTGATTCAATTCACCTGATAGTTTGCAGTGGAAGAGAACAGAGCAGCTGTGCAGCTGAGAGAATGATATAAGAAGCCCTGAGAGACCAGGTGGAGATGGCCCACCATCTGGCTTCTGGTCACTTCATGGCCACTGACTTTGGTGAGAAAGTATATATTATGGTGCCTTGAATTGGACTTTCCATGGCCTTGGGACAGTAAGTTTTTACCCCAAATAAATACTCTTTATAAAAGTCAACAGATTTCTGGTACTTTGCATCAGCACTCTTTCAGCTGACTAATACAAAGGGGACATTTCTTTAGACTAAAAATAATAGCCTTTGGCAAAGTTTTATATCAAGTGACATGGAAAATCATCTGTTACTATGCAGTTGGGAAATATATCTTATCATAATTGTACAATTCTCAGAAAGGAAGAAGGGAAAGGACTGGGAAGAGCAACTTCCTCTAGATAGACACACATAAACAATGAAGAATTGGAGAATCCATTATTTCATCAATAGAAGAGAAAATCTAGTGAAATTTCCAATTTGGAAATACCACTTCTTCAAAACAAATTATGAGAAGGCTTAGATTAACGTCTGTTAGTCATCATTGATTATATATGTGTGTGTATGTATTCAAAGTATCTAAGAAAGGATTCAGGAAAAAGGAAATATTAAAATGGCATTGGAAAGTAAGAAAAGAAGGCAAATAAATTATCAAAAAGATAATTTAATAGATAAAATAAGGATCACTTAAAAGATAATATTATCATTCTAGTAATGGAACAATGTGTAACATTGATACAAAGGCAGTGTCACCACAGTTTCTGAGGGGAGGGAGAGGGAAGAATAGATGTAATATGGGGCATTTGGGGAACATTGGAATGAGTCTGCATAACATTGCAAGGATTGATACAACCATTATGACATTATTCCTTTTGTGAAAACCTATAAAATTGTGTGGTGCAAAGTGTTAACCATAATGTAAACTATAGACCATGGTTAGTAGCAATACATCAATATGGGTTTATCAGTTGTAACAAATGTACCACACTAATAAAAGATGTTCTTAATGGGGAAAGTGGAAGAGGGAGAGGGTGAGGTATATAGGGAACCCCTATATTTTTTATGTAAAATTTATGTAAAGCTTCTTTAAAAATAGTAATATTAAACTCTGTACAACTATAAGAAAAAAAATAAATGTTTTTACAATTTTTCCATAAAAAAAGACAATAAGAATATTGATAAATTAGTTAAGATATATGGAGTAGTATAAGGTGCAATGTCTTTGGAACAATATATCTAACTGAGAGTGATCCTTTACTGCTAGTTGTTGAAAAGGGTTTGAATGGTAACTTCCAAATCTGTTGATGCAAATCCCTCATTCTTTTAGAAAGGAATAAAAGCATATAAAATATTTCCAAATTAAAACATAGCTTGTAATGACTGAAGTGAAACAAATGCAAAAGGAATAGGGTTAAATCAGTAAATGGTAGAGTAGGAACCTGGCTACTGACATATGTAAAATTAAAATGTGTCAATTTATTTGAAGTCAATCAGCATTTACTTTCATATCCAATTCTGTGACAATGAAGACACTCAGGTTTGAAGACCAGACCATAGTAAATTCAGCAACATAATGTCTCCTGTGAGAAAAGCAATTGGACTTAACTTGGAGATACTTTTTTACTGGACTACATGCTTCCTTCCACTATAGGCAGCAAAACAATTTCTCAGTTAAGATTTTATTTTATTTTATTTTATTTATTTTTTGAAAGAAACTTAGATTATACAAGTGTCACATGAAGAATATAGGGGATTCCCATGTCCCACTCCCCACAACTCCCACATTTTCCCATATTGACAACATCCTTCATTAGTGAGGTACATTCATTGATATTGATGAGCACATTTTGAAGCACTGCCACTAAGCATGGATTAAAGTTTACACTGTCATTTACACTCTCTCCCATTTTGTAGTTATGGCAAGATTTATAATGGCTTGTATCTGTCATTGCAGTGTCATTTAGGACAGCTGCCAAGTCCCAAAAATGCCCCATATTACACCTGTTTTTCCCTCTCCCTGCCCTCAGAACCTCCAGTGGCCCCTGCCTCCACATCAATGATATAATTTCTTCCATTGCTAGAATCAGAATAAGTCTATAGTAGAATACCAATAAGTCTACATTAGTTCATAGTCCTTTCCCCAATCCTGAGGATTCGAGGATGGTGATGCCCACTCACCACTAATTGATAGGGGACTGTAATTCCATTGAGCTGATGGATGGGACTTTCTTGTTTACAATTGTAGACTCAGATCCTTGGGACAGTAGTTGTCCATCATCACTAATTGATAGGGGACTGTAATTCCATTGAGCTGATGGATGGGACTTTCTTGTTTACAATTGTAGACTCAGATCCTTGGGACAGTAGTTGTCCATCATCACCTTCATGTTAGTTGTCTCCAATGAACTAGAGAGTAGATGTTGCAAATCCATTACGATTCAGAGCCCAGCTGGAACATGGACAGCCCAATGATTTAAGTCTCTTGGAAGTACACCTCCCAACTCTAGTACTAATTATAGGCTGAAATAGAAGGACAGAAGAGACATGTGTAGGGAAACCACAACTGAGTCCAACTGAGTCCAACTTTGTCACTGTGGGGATTCCAATGTATGGCTCACAAGGCACCAAACTCCTGAGCTATCTGCCCTGACTATAGTGTCTGGATGTCTCCAGAGCCCCCAGGATCCCCGCTTCCATTTGGGGTAGTATATATTTTGGCAGTCAATGATAACCTGCTGAGATTTGCATAAACATAAACTCTGGAATGACCTCCTGACTCACTTTTAAGTCTCTTAGCCATATAAGCTCATTTGTGTTAACATTTCTCCATTTTGATCAAGGTCTTTTTCCAGTTTCATTGCTAGTAGGTGCTTGGTAGTAATACCTTGGTGCCAGGGAAGCTTATCCCCAGGAGTCATGCTCCATGCTGGGGGGGAAGAAATGTATTTATATGCTGAGTTTGGTTTAGAAAGAGGCCACATTTGAGCAACAAAGAGGCTCCCAGGAGGCAACTCTTAGGCACCCTATAGTACTAGGCTAAGTTCCATTTCAAGAGTAAAGTTTCATATACACAGTCATCAATATCAAGGGCCTGTCAATGGATCATCCTCCTTTATTAGTCATTGCCCCTATACTCACGGGATTCTTTCTGATCCATTAGAAAATGTGGCAAAGCTCCCCAGAATGGGAATTTGATATTCCTTTGGTTATTGTGTGAAACTCCACCCATGGTGACAATGCCCCATGAACATTTAAATACTTTTATATGCCTTATATGTATGCCCAGGTGAACTTTCTCTCACGTATGCTCTGTCACTAACCCCCAACAATAATGATCCTCCCCTGCCACAGTTGCAACCCTTCTGTTAAGATTTAAAAAAAAAAAAGAAATTTCAACTGGGAATGCCAAAATATCACTAACATACTTAGAAATTCCTGATATGAAGTAATAGAAAATGCAGTTACTCCAAGTCAGGAAGAAAACTTCATAAAGGCTTTGTTTTTTACAATATATTTTGGAAAATAATTAATTGGCTGCATAATCTCTTCATTGCTATCTTCATGTATTTATTCCTGAATGTATAGATTAATGCATAAAAGAGTGAGAACTGTATCAAAAACAGCAAGGCACTTATCTACATGTGATGTGGGGTTAGGCCAGGTATAAACAAAGATACAAGGACCAAAGAACAAAATCACCACCATGATATGAGATGACAAAGTGGAAAGGGCCTTGGATGAGCCTCCTGAAGAGTGTTTCCAAACAGTGACCAGGCTAGAAATATAGGAGATTACCAAAATGACAAATGATCCCAGAGCTGTAAACCCAGTGTTGACTGTGACCATGAACTCTAGTCTGTAGGTGTCTATGCAAGCAAGTGTTATGAACTGAAGAAGGTCACAGTAAAAGCTGTCCAACACATTTGAGCCACAAAATGGCAATAATAGTGGAGAGGCTTACATATGGCAATGTGTCTGTCAAAGGCCATGGCTATGAACAGCACTATCTCTGTGCCACCAATGACATGGAGGAAGAAGATCTGAGAGATGCAGCCTCCAAAGTAGAAGAGTTTGTGCTGTCTGAAAAGGTCATAAATCATCTTTGGAGAAATGACTGAAGAAACAACCAGGTCATTAAAGGAAAGATTGGCCAACAGAAAGTACATTGGGTTGTGTAAGTGAGGGTCAGAAGCCACCATGACCACCATGAGGGTGTTTGCAATCATGCTTGCCAAGTAAAATATGAAGGAGAACACAAAGAAAAGAATTTGGATATCCCAAGAATCAGATATTCCCAGGAACACAAATTCTGACACCATCAAGTGATTCCCTCCATCCATTGATTTATCAGCTGAAACACCACCAGTGTTACCACATAAAAGAGAATAAAGAGGAAAATAAAAAGAGAATGATAATAATGCCCCAGAATTACAATGATTAATTATTCAAGAATATTCATACTGTGAAACTATATATCCTCTTAATTCCTTCTCAGGTGACATAATCGCTACATAAGCATTTTACTTATGGTCACCTTAGCAGTTGAGTCATTCCCACATGCAATATCCCTATCATCATGGCCTCCTGAAATTATTCTTCACTTTTAAAAAAGAATATATGAAGTACAGAAATATATGCATGGTACAAGATTGAAGGATCAGGGTAGGTGGTGCGCTACAAAACAAAGAAAGAAGTATCAGAAACAGATGGTGTCATTTCACAGAACTCACAGGTTCTGTTCTTGAATTGCACATGAATATTCTTCAGGTATTAAACCTGCCTTTTCTCTTAACATCACCTCTTTTCATTCTCACATCACTACCAAAAATCACATTTGCAATTCACCCAAAGCCACAAAGAAGGCATGAATATAACAGAACCTTGTATAGTACTAAGAGGTGATTCAAGAATACAACCGGACCAAGTCATGTGTAAAATAGCATTTGAGGACACACAGTATTTCTGAGACCACTGTGAAGATTATGTGGGAATACCTTATAGGACAGTTAACAGCCAGAATCTAGTCTGGTGTGCAAGGTGAAGAGGGTTGGAATAGACACTCAAGATATTTAACTAAGTCAATTTGATTTATGTTTTCATTTTCTTGACAATCCCTGAATAGTGAGTACCTGATTATGACTATTGAACACTAAGGACCTAGAGTTTGCCTGAGATGGAGAAATGAGCACTAACCTCATAGTTGGCATATAACCATTGATCTCTCCTGTCCCCTCATCTGTCCTGGTGTTAGTCCCATTCACCTCAAACCTCTGCTTCAAACTACCCAATAACAAAACTGACTGTTCCCCAACACTATTCCTGGCTGCTACATGAGTCTTCTTATTCTTAGTCTTACCTATTTCTGTAATGAATACACAGTTAAAATAGAAAATATAATGTTCTGCCTGTGGATCAAACACCTTTGTGTCTCAGGTTTCTTCCTCCCACAACATTTGCACATGTTCCTAAAAGGTAAGGTGTGCTGAGAAAAGGTGGAAGTTTGAGCAGAAACAATAAAGGGCTAGTAAAATAAAAAGTGCATTAGTGCATAAGAAACCTCAGTATTGGAAATAAAAGAAGTCATGAGAAACCCAGAATTAGAAGTAATTAAATCCCCAAAGTTTTGCCATTTAGTATCTTTGTTTTTATTCACAAAAACATTCAGACACCTAAGATGTATATGATTATTGAAATTTATCATAAAACTCTTACTACACAAATATCCTAGAGATGATCTTTGCCAAGTTCCTTATTTACAACTGAGAAAATTAGCAGTCCAGTGAAATACACACAAGTAGTTATAGAAAGAAAATCTACAGGGATCCTAATCCAGATATGACTTTAAATTCTAAATAATAGACAAATAATAAAGAAGAAGTAAACCTAACTTTAGATATGTTGTTTCAATATGTAGTTATTAAATAAAAATCCTTTTCTACAGCTGTAAGTGTTCAATAGCCATATGTGGGCAGTAGTCATATATGGATGGTTCAATATTGAAAATTTCCAATCATAATCCATCTTTTAAAGGTTAATAAAAATCCATTTTCCTTAGTGAAATTTCCCCCAATAGCTCCAGTTCATAGTAAGCTCTACCCTCACTCACTATTACAAGTCAGGAAATTTAAATTTAATTGGAAAATAATAATTTCCCACAGAACACATAAATCACAATGCAGAACACCATAGAAGTTTCAGGGTTGTATGGTTGGCAAAGATACAATGTCTGCAGGGAAATGCAGAGAACAATTTACAACGGCAAAAAGGTTTGCTGTGAGTTTTGAAAAATTAGGAGGAATCTCATGAGCTGAGAGAAAAGCAGAAGGTATTCTGAGAAGGCAGAATATTCTGATTCCTTAATTGGAGATTATCCTTTACTACCAATCATCACTCTTCAATATTTTAGTTTGTATTGATCTTTTTTTTTTTATTCTATCTCCCCAAATGTGTTGTATGTTTCAAAATGTTGAGGACTTTCTATTTCTTTTGACTCCTTTGTTTCCTACAATACAGATTGAAGTAAATAACACACATTTCTTGATTACTTGGCTAATAACACTTCTTTGAGGCAAAACCATTTCTTCAGGTCCATACTCTTCCACAGTTCCCACTATCTATTCTACTGTCTTATTCCATTAAGTTTAACATTCATAAAGGAAGATTGCATATTCAAACTTAGTATTAACACATTTTCCAACCACCTCCACAAAGAGAATGCCTGATATTCCTACTAAAATTTCCAACTGGAGAATAGGGAAAATTCTCCTCAAGATTTATAGAGTCCCTTGGATAACTTGATGAAGTCTTAGAGGCAAAACAAAACAAAAAACATGTGAAGGGACAGAGAAAGAAATACAGTAAGAGACATAAAGAGAGAGAGAGAGAGAGAGAAACAGAGGGACAAAAAGACAGATACAGAGATAAAGACAGAAATAGAGTCAGTAGTTCTAAAGGCAGCAATGCAAGGAACTTACACAGCTTCTACCTCCCAGCCTTCATGAGATGATTAGTTGTCACCTTCCATACCCTTCTTAAAGGCAGATAATATAATACAGATGTTCTTTCACCAGATTTTAAAGGTTTCTGAAAAAGGTAATGATGGAATTTTAGAGTTAGCACACGATATTAACTGATTATATTCACATATTTGATCCTCATTATTACCTGTTCATGGGTGAGAAAGAGGTAGAAAGTGTCAGATAGAATAATTTTCAGTTATAGATCAGGAG
>PVKH010037687.1:0-11428 GCA_004027955.1 Chaetophractus vellerosus | reverse complement strand
CTCTCTGGCTCCCCACACCTTACTACCATGCCAGTGGGGCTCCATTATAATAACTGTGGGTTACTTTAAGCAAGTTGCAATACACATTCTTTCTGAGGATAAGAACATAAGGAAGCCCCAAAGTCAAGGGAGGAGTCAAAGACATCAGAGGAATTCAAAGCCTCTGATACCCATAGCTACCATACTCATTAAACATAGTCTGACTCATAGCCAGATTAACATAAATCTTCACTCTAAAAGACCCAATGACCTCAGTTCTTATGATCTGATACAACATGTCCACCTTCAACAAAAAATAAGCCATGCCAAAAGTCAAGGAAAAAAAAACAGTCTGAAGACACAAAGAAATCACCAGAGCCAAACTCATATATGACACAGATGTTGAAATTATCAGACAAAGAATTTAAAATAATAGGGATTAATATGCTAAGGGCTCTAAAGGAAAAGGTAGACTACATGTGAGAATAGATGGATAATGGAAGCAGAGAGATGGAAATTTTCTGATGGAAACACTTTAAGAATCAAAGGAAGTGCTAGAAATAATAAAAAAAAACAGTGATAGAAATAAAGAATGTTTTTGATGAGCTTATCAGTAGAGTCAACAAGGTCAAGGAAAGAATGAGTGTATTTGTAGATAAGTCAGTAGAAATTTCCCAAACTGAAATGCAAAGAGAAAAAAGAAGTGGAAAAAAGAAAAGAAAATTGTGCGGGAAAGAATGTAAACTACAAGGTAAACTATAACCCATGCTTAGTGGCAATACTCTAAAATGTTTTCATCAATTGTAATGAATGCACCACACTAATGAAAGATGTTGTTAATGTGGGAAAATGTGGAAGGTGTAGGAAGCAGGGCATATGGGGATCCCCTATATTTTTATGTAATATTTATGTAATCTAAATACCTTTTTAAAAAAAGATAAAAAATATATTTTTAAAAAATTCAAGAATAGTGGAACAATATCAAAAGTTGTAATATACATTTAATTGGAATACTAGGAGGAGAAGATAGAGAGAATGGAGGAGAGTTATCTGAGGGAATAATGACTGACAACTTCCAAAAATTAATGACAGACACCAAACCATAGATTCAGGAAGCTCAGAAAGCGCCAAGTAGATAAATAGTAAAACAAAACAGAACAAAAACCCACTATGCGTATATTCAAACTGCAGAAAACCAAATCAAAGACAAAGAGAAAATTTTGAGAGAAGCCAGAGGGAGGTAAAATATCCACCTTATCTATGGAGAAATAAAAATTAAAATTTCAGTAGACTTCAAGTCAGAAACTATACAAACAACAAGAGAGTGGAGTAAATTTTTTTAAGTATAGAAAAAAAAAAACACAACAAATACAAATCACCAACCTGGAATTCTATATCCAGCCAAATTATCCTTTAAAAGTGAAAGAGAAATAAAGACTTTCTCAGATAAACAAAAACTGACCAAATTCATGACCAGGAGATCTGCCTTGCAAGAAATGTTAAAAAGTTTTTCAGCAGTAGGAAATTTATATAATGCAGAAATTTGGATTTATGTAAAGAATGGAAGAATATCAGAGAATAAATAAAGGTAAAACAATATCCTTTACTTTACTCCTTCTTAATTGACGTAACAGAGAGTTGTTTGTTTAAGCAATAATAGTAACAATTATTGGGTGGTTATAGTATATGGATAAATAAAACGAGTAACAGCAATGACTCAGGAGGTGGGGTTTGGGGGATTGGGAATATTTTGTTACAAGGTACCTGAACTACACTTGAACTAGTAAAGTGTCATTTGAAGGAGTTGGCCTGGGTGTGTACACTTGTAAAATTCATTTAGCTGTATATTTAAAATTTGTGCACTTTATATTCAGTAAATTATGACCCAATGAAAAATAAATATTTCCTAATAACAATATCTCATAAACATGATAATGTAAAATATTGTGCAGTTACATCATTTTTAAAATAGTATACTTTTAAATTTTTTTAAAAGATACTTAGATTACATAAATGTTACATAAAAAATATGGGGGATTCCCATATTCCCCGCTCCCTAGTCCTTGCACATTTTCCTACATTAACAACATCCTTCATTAGTGTGGTACATTTGTTAAAATTGATGAACACATTTTGGAGCATTGCCACCAAGCATGGACTAAAGTTTACTATATTTATATTTATGATTGCAAATAGCTCAAAAATTAACACCTTCAAATTCTGAATTTTAGGATATTTTCTAAAATTCAACCTACTTACTTAAAATTGATTTAAAGAACTCTTGTAATGATAATATATGAGAAGGCTGTTTCACTACATCCAAATCAGAGTTGGTAGTATTGTTTTAAAGAATCAATATGGGTATGCAATTATATTTTATTGTTTTCATTTGTATCTTTTTATTTGTGAGAGCAAATGTTTTCTCAAATATTTATTGTGCCTTTGAATTCTCTTTGAGAATTTTCTTCTAATAACTATTGCCCATATAGTTCTAAGATTTTAATATTTTTCTTATTGATTTACATAAGATTTTGAAAGCTTTTAAAAATTTAGTCATTGATGCCCCCATCAATGTTGCCAAGTTTGTGTGATGTGTAATTAATTATGTAAAGTAGTCTTCCTTCAAAGAGAATGGCACGTCTTTTCATAATTCAACTCTTCTGTTGGTCATTTTGTAGATTCATTCACATGGGTTCTGAATAATATTTATTAGGGTGGTTTCTAAGCATTTCATGTTTAGTTGCTCTTATGTAAAAGGCTTTTTCTGCTTATAATTTTCAACCCAGGTTTTGTTTATATATAACATCTGATCAATTCAGAGAATTTTCTTATTAATATAAACATTTTAAGTCATTAAAAAAATTCTAGGGCTATTACGTTGTTATTTGCAAACAATGATAGTTTTATATTATTATTTCTAATAATTACATATACATATTTCTGTTTTATTGAATTTTTCAAAACTTCAGCATAAAAGTAATTTATAGTGGCGATTGGAGCATTATGATTTTTATTCGTCTGCAATAAATAGTTTCATCATCTCATAGATAATCCTTGTATCTTCTAAGTTTTCTAAGGTTTTTTACTTGAGATTTAATGTTGGATTTTATGAAATTCTTTTTCAAATTTATTTGGACATATATTTTTTCCAACTGAGCTCTTTAAAAGATATTCTTTGAATCTGGAAGGAGTGCAGTTGCAGAAACTGACTTGCAGAGAAGTGGAGTCCCTGACTCAAAGTCATAGTTGAAGGGGGTGCTCAGGCTGGGACTGCAACCCAACCCCCATGTTCAGAACAATGGCTCCCTACTGTGTAGAGAAACGAGGCAAAGTTATTTATTCACAATTATCAAGGTTAGTTTCCGTTTGTGCACACATTTTACCTTCTCAAACTTATCTCCCTCATCTGGTCCATCAAAAATCTCAACAGAAGTCATATGGAAAAACTCATTATTGTCCCCTTGGTCCATCCTGTTAGAAGCCTCTGCCTCCTGCTTCTGCGTTATGTATAAGAAGTCTCTAACTGGTCAGTATTGCACAATAGCTGGAACAACCATGAATACAAGTTCCCACATTCCTGAATTTTTTTAAGATTATTTTTTCCTTTTTATATGTTAATTTGCTCATGATGCTTAGTTGCTCAAGCTTTAACAAACGTCAAAGACTTAAATTTTATATATATATATATAGAAAGACATACATGCATGTATATACACGTGTATATATGTGTGGGTATGTGTGTGTGTGTGTACATATATATATATACATATATATATAATCGAGAGCATGTTAGGCATTAATTTTTTTTCTGTGAATTGGGAAAAAGCGGCTACATGTTCAATTTTTAAAAACCAGGACACCTTCCTTACATGTACCTAGGATGCTAACATCCTCCAAGAACACAGGGCAACAACATACCTTGCTGACACCTGTACACCCTGCCCAGTGCCTGTCTTCCCTCCTCTGTGAAGCCTTAATAGATTTCTTTTCCTAATATGACCCTCTTCCTCTCTGCCTGGAATTGTCACTATTTATCTCTGATCACGCATTACAATCACCTGACATGCTTTTTATGCTGGGGCCCTATTCCCAGAAATTATGAAGCATGTGGTCTAGCGTGGGATCCTGGTATCAGTTTTAAAGGCTGCCTCCTAAGAAACCTTGGTATAGACCTGGAATTTGGCTTCAGTCATGCCATGTCCACTGGTTTCTCTTGTGTTGAGGTTCCCCATTACGATCTAACTGCTTAGATGTCTCTGCTTCTATTTCCAATTAGACTGTGAACTGCTTGAGGGAAAGAACTAAGGATTTACTGCTCTATTTTCATAGGATTGGAATAGTGCTGGTTATAGTTTAAGGGCCCAGATGTGGTTTGAAGTTGTTATGATAACTGTTCCCTGTAACCCACGATTTTATTGCTATTTTCATGAGACTGTCATCTGAGTTTTGAATGCTATAAGATTGGGACACTGTATTAGTGGAGAAATATATAGGTAACAGGAGGGCATTCTTAAAGAGATACCTGCCAGAAAACCCCTCTCCCATGCCCACCTCCAATCCATTCATTCTAAGCTGGTAACTGAAGAAGTTACCATAAAGGCAGTTAGTCCATGCCTTGGGTTTTAATCATCTTGCTTGTCATTGTTATCAAATTCATCATCAACAACAGCATTAACTTTGTCATCATTAGGCATCTATTTTCCATAATAAATGTTTCTAGAAATGTCTTGTGAGAAGTTAAATACATAAATCTATCTTATTAAGATATATGAAAAAAGTTGGCTACTAAAAGGAACTTTCCATTGGTGGAAACAGCCAACACTAAATTTTCACATCCTACATATCTATTCCTATTCTGCATACTCATTTTCTTGAAGGTTAAGATAACTTAGTTGTTATTTTGATGGTTATCATGGTGTCTGTATCTGTGTATGTTGAGAGAAAGAAAGAGAGGGATAGACAGAGAAAGAGAAGGTGGGGGAAGGAGGAAGGGAGAGAGAGAGACTTTCCAGGAAAGGTTACAAGATTGGTAGAAATATAGACAGAACTACCAGGCATATCCTTGTGGACTTCATTGGAGAGGGCAGAGCCATAGCACAACTTTCAACAATGCTCCCTTACATGAGACCATTTCATTTTCTTACCTCCATAAGCCAACCCAAGTAGAAGTCCAAATTTGCCAGTCTTTGAGATCCAATCTGAGGGGGTCCTTAGAGTAGCAGCTGTGTAAATGATTTTGGTGCATTCACTGAGATGGCCTACATCCACAGAGGGGAGTATGGACTTGACCTAATTAAAAGTAAGGCCAATGCTTAGGGAGTAGACTGAGACCTGGGAAGTGGTGTGTTGGTAAATGAAATGATTAACAAAGGAATTTCTGGGGAAAAAATGATTTGTTGTTGATTTCGCTGAATGCAGAATTGAGATGAGATGCACACAAGCTCTCCAGTCATCACTGGTGTTGGGACACCCAGACTAACATCTCAGGATTGCACCTGTTAGGAAGCAGAGCCTGGCAGAATTTGCCTATGACTTGCCTAAAGCTCCTGGAACTCAAATTAGGGGCAGGTCTAGACCAAGTGTGGCCAAAGGGCTCTTTCTCAAGGATTGACAAGAGTTTGTTCATTAGGGAAGATAGAAAGGATACCTGCATCTTCCCAAGAAAAAGAATTTCAGGGACCATAGCCCTGGAATCCTTGGTCTAGAGGTCATGGTTTCCTAGGAACTCTTTGAAGCCACAGCCCAGGCTCTTGAAAGTAAATAATAACTTTACTTTCAAGAGTATGCTTTATAGAATACTTCATAAACAACTGCTCCCCAAAAGTACTGAGTCCAAGAGGGACCTGGAAGTTCCCATACTCAGTTCAGTGCAGAAAGAACAAAGAGGCAGTAGAGTCTTGGGAATGGCCCTCACATGCTCTTTCTGTGCAATAGCCACATCCTGCCCCTTCCAAAAGCATGGCTCACCTGAAGCCCAGCCCTGGGTTGCCATATGAAATGTGTACCTGCTGCTGGCTCCTCATCGGCTCTGCCCTCCCGGGGACCACCTGTCTGTGGCTGTGTCTGAGACCAGGTGAGTATTTTTATGGGAACCTGGAGATGGGTTCTGAGCAAGAGGGAGATGTAGCTGGAGAGAAACTCTGGGCAGGATGGAGCATAGAGAAGGAGGAGAAAATGGTGGACAAGGACAAAGTTAGAGTAGTGGTTTACTCTGGACAAAGCAGGAATCAACCTGGGAAAGATTGTCCTTGTGATCGGACAGGGAGGGGACCATTGCTCTGGGACTGCTTCTTGGTGCTGAACCCTCTGCTCCGAGGGAAGCTTTTCCCTGATTATGCAGTCCTCAAGTTTACATTTTATATATATCAAGAGATGAAAGATCTTCTACCAATGTCTGAACTCTATTTCTAGGTAGATTCACGTGGATAGAATGGCAATATACTTAAAATATCTTTAAAATGACATGAACTGCCCATGCAGAACGCTTGGAAGATAAGAAAGTGAAGATGACACACTCTTTGTCTCAACTAGATTTCTGTAGATACACATATTGTAGATGTTCTTCCCCATCACCTTGGGAAAGGATTTCAAGGTAGGAAAATATTTAATGGCTCTGGATATTGAGTTTCTGGATATAAGTTTCTATTTTGTCATTCAGGTTGACTTAACACCTACCAAGATGTCCTGCCAGCAGAGCTAACAGCGGTGCCAGCCACATCCAAAGTGTCCCATCCCTAAATGTCCCCCCAAATCTCCCCCTAAGTGCCCTCTCCAGTGCCCAGCCCCATGCCCACCTCCCTGCTGTGGCCCCAGCTCTGGGGGCTGCTGTAGCTCCGGGGGCTGTTGCAGCTCTGGGGGTGGGGGTTGCTGCCTGAGCCAACACAGGCGCCGCAGATCCCACCGCCACAGGTACCAGAGCTCCGACTGCTGTGACAGTGGCAATGGTCAACAGTCTGGGGACTCCAGCTGCTACTCCGGGGCCTGCTGCTGACCTGGGTCACAAGGGGCACTGAGGAATAGCATGAGAACCAGCCTGGTGTTTTATCTTATCTTCTCTCTTCTTTCCCCATTCTGGGCCCTAATCAATTGAATGAACATGCAAGGTGTGCTTCTCCGAAGCCATCACTGACTGTATGCCTTGGATTTGCATTCTTTTGACCTATCTCAGTATGTATATTCCTTAGACTGTTAAAAAAATGTTCTAAAGCATGTGTTTTACAATAATAAATTTACTTTCAAGCTCCAATTTGATTGGTGGTTTTTATTCTACTTTTCTTCTCTTTTACCTAAATCCTAATCTTTCTCCCAGGATAAGAAGATGAATTTTCAGCTTTTGCTGGACTGGAGAAAAACCAATCAATTAAACTTTATTGAATTAATTCTTAATGCACATATAACTTCAAGGAAATATAAACTGATGCAGTATTTTTGAAGCCAATGAATAAGGGTTGTCTAGAATTCTAATATGAATTCAACCTTACAAAACATATTAGTGATGATATAGCCATGTCACTCAAATGATTTGGACAGAAGAGTCTATTTAATGAAGTGGAAATGTACAATTCAGTGGCATTAATTACATTTACAATGTTGTGCTACCAGCACCACCACCCCTTACCCAAACTTCCTTATTACCCCAAACAGAAACTCTATGTCCATTAAGCAATAGCTCTCCATGCTCTCCAAGACTCTACTTTCTGTCTCTATGGATTTGATTATTTAGATATTTCTTATAAAGGGAATTATCCAATATTTTGTGTCTGGCTTATTTTACTCAGCATGTTTTCAAGGTTCATCCATATTGTAGTGTGTATCAGAACATTCCTTTATTTCCACCCTTATCTTTCTCTCTTTCTCTGGGAACTGATGGGAGAAAACGATCTTTCCTTATGTTGTTCACATTCAGGAGTCTGGTTAAATGAAGTACAATTGAAACCCCCTTTTTTTCCCCAAAGAGGACTATTTATAGTGATGCAGCAGCAGGATTGGAATTGGATACAGCACTCCCCTTCTCCCACATACACTCTGTCAGAGCCAGGAGCCCCTCATTCCAGAGCTCTGCTGAGGTAGGGCTCTTGCTAAAGGAGTCACACTGGGTATGATATTGCAGGCCTGTCTCAGCCTTCTGGTCTTTCAAGAAGCTCAAATGAATTCACCTGGGGTCTTCTGAGAAGCTCCTGTTGAAATAAATCTATTTGCTGTTCTTATTCTTGTACCTACCCCATTTGAATTGATGTATTTATTTCTTTTCATTTGTTAAATTCCTCTCAACCTTCTCCCTGGAAAAAATATAATACATTGGCTTCATGACATCATTAATTGTCCAGTTATGAAAACAGAGACCACTCTGACATCTAGAACAGACTGGGTTTAATGCAAGGAATTGATTATATAAATCTTGGAGGGGCTGGAGAAATAAAAGTGGTCCCTGGTGTTACCCAGAGATCTGGAAGCACCTGAGAGAGGGCAGCATTGCCCAAGCCCCCATCTGCAGTTCTAGGACTTGCCAAATGCCTGCACTTGCTCAACAAAGGTAGTGGATGCAAAACAATATTCTTGCTCCACTCTCACAGGAAACTGGATGTGATAGCTCCCTGAACACTATTTGGGTCCTGGGCCCTCAGTCTTCAGAATGATGACAAACAAAATAAATTAGAAAATTGTGTTGTTCACAAAACACAACAGAAGTGTTTTGATTGTGCCAAGCCCTGGAGAGAGTCTTGTGGATAGAGCAGTGAACAAAAGAGATGATGATTCTCATTCTAATAGTCTTTCCATTTTGAGGAAAGGAAATGGAAAACATACATAAACAATAAATATGTAAAAGATATAATTTGTTAGATGTTTAGAAACTCTAAAGGGAAAAATAAAACTTGGAAGTGGGACAGGGAGTGCCAATGGGGGAGGATTATAATTTTAAATAGCATCACCAGCGAAGACCTCACTGAAGTCAAATTTGAGCAAAGATTTGAAGGAGGTGAGCACCTTAGCCACATGGGTATCTGAGAGAAGAATGTTTCAGGAAGAGGAAAAAACAGGAGTGGGCCTGGGTATCAGGAGGACCACAAGGAGGCCAGTGTGGCAGGAGGGTAGAGTGAGGGGCAGAGGTCCATGAAGTCAGGGGGTGTGGTTAGGTCTGTGTATCCTTAGGAAATCCATTATAAGGACTTTGGCTTCACACATGCAGGATTCGTAGGTGCTGGTGCTATAAGGGACCTTAGAGATCATCTAATATCCAATTGCTGACTATCCAGACATTAAGGCCTGGAATAAGCTAATCAAGGAGACTTCAGCGGTCTTTTAAAGACCAGTAGATCTTCCTAAGGAGAGCAGACCATTAGACTGGAGGAGACCGGTATTCACATGCCTCATGGCAGGGACTGGACCCCATGACCTCTTTCAGTCCCCTCTACCTTGAAGATGCCATGATTCTGAACCTATGATTTTATTATTCTGTGAATTCATGATTCTTTCCACCTTTACCCTGCGAGTCTATGGGACTATTATTTCATGAGTCCACAAGTCTCTGATTCTCTGAGCTGTGTCCAAAGGGATGGATGCGAGGGAAGCTCTGAGGACTGTTGGAGATAGCCCTGTGACTCCCCAGGCCCTTGCACAAGTCATCTGGATTCTCCATGACTGGTCTGACCAGCCTATGAAATATAAGGGTGTGGCATACTCCTCCTACCTGTTTTGGTGGCACATGGAAGCTGCATCTCTCACCAGGGATGTTAGTGCTGCCCACAGATGTTAAAACCATTAGTGAGAGCCTGATCCCACAGTGCAGGAAGTGAGCCAATCAGAGCTCACTTATGGCATGAGATACACAAATTGGCTAGGGTTGAGACAGAATCTCACTACATGGAGGTTGGAGGCTGGACTGGGCTGTGCTGTCAGTGTAAAGCATCCGCATGCATCCACCCAGCCACTCATTTGTTTATCAGTTTTCTCCAGGTCCTATGCTAGAGCCAGATGATATACAGTGAATATGTCCACAGTTACAATCTCACGGAAATTATAGCCTAGTGAGAATAAGTCCATGGGCAGCTAGGATGGGGGTAGGGGGGGAAGGCCTGGGACAACAGGACACAGAAGAATCACATGGTGGGCAGTCCAGAATCAGAGCAAGAGTTCCGGTTTCCCCATTTGTGCCTTTAGCTGTCTCGCTCCTGTTTGTTGACATGCCCTAAAATGACTGGCTTTATAGGGTCTTTTCTTCTTTGTAAAGTGGGGCTCTCCCATCCTATATATAAGATAAAGAGATTCTTAATGGATGCTTATTTGTTGGGTGACAGAAAGATATAGTTCTTAAAACATTATGGATTTTAACACCAGAAAAAGCATGGTGGGATGAAAAAATAGATGAAAAAATAAGATTTGAAGTCTCTTATAGCTGGGTTCAAATTCTAGCTCTACTACTTCTAGCTATGTGAACTAGAAAATTTAATTTTTTTCTGAAACACTATTGTGAGGATCAGATTTGATGACCTATCCCATGTGAGGTTTCTGGTTCCAATAAAGGATTGTTCTTTTCCCCTTCCAATCACAAAACATCAATCCTGGTTATCATCTGAGGTGAGACAATTAGAAGAGCAGGAAATAGGATGGGCTGAAGCCATCTCCCTTCCCCTGTGACCCATGCCCTGGGAGAGAAGGACTGGCCGGCTACACAGAGGAAGCTATGACGTGATACAAGCCCACCAGAGGCAGAAATGATGGGAGGAAGAAGAGTACTTTCTAAGCATTGGAAGACCATGCCCTTCTTGCTTCCTCCAAATTTTTGGGATAGAGCTTGCAAGATCTGGTTTGGGGTCTAATAATGAGTGAAATGACTTTGAACTCATGGGGATTTGCATTCTCTTTGTTTAGATAATTTGGGGGAACCTTAAGGCTTATGGATTTTGGGGAATTAAGGGATCCATTATGAACAATTCCAGAGCCATCTTTTAGTTGAAAGGCAACAGGGACGATGGCAGGCCCTGGACTGGAGTGAGTGGCTGTTTGGAAACAGTGCTGAGCTCAGGCTCTAGGCAATCTTCTACATTGGGCAACCCGGCACTCTAACATGGCTCAGTAGAAAGTGGGCTCTGGAACGGGGCAAGCTTGGGTTGAAATGATACTCCAATACCTACCAACGGATGACCTTGGTGAGATAGTTAGGTCTCTGGGTCTCAGTTTTCTGTCCTGTAAAAATGAAGCTAGTAGAACATATCTTGCAGGGCTATTGTGAAGATGAAATGAAATTAAGGCAGGTAAAGAGGCAAGGACAATATTCTGCACATAGAAAGTGCTCAGTAGATGTGATTCCTGCTTCTCTTCTGCCATCTACTGCATTGGGGAAAGGGAAGGAGGCAGGGATTCAGGGACAATGCTATATTCAGAAATAAAAGGCATTGTATCGTAGTGGTGACGATCATGGGTTATGAAAGCAGACTACCTGGGTTTGAAT
>PVKH010037686.1:0-11414 GCA_004027955.1 Chaetophractus vellerosus | reverse complement strand
TTTGTGTATTTTTAGCTCAATATTTTAAGCTTAACTACCCTCTTGAGAGGGACCCATTCCTTTTTTATATCGCATGCAGAACTGACATACTTGCTGGGTCCTGAGGGCATAATGAATGGTAGTGATTCATTAGGGGCAGGAAGGGAACTACCAATTTTATTTATTTCTTAAATCTGTAGCTGATAAAACTTGGTTACCGTGAAACCTTAGAGAAAAACATTACATTAGTAGAGTGCTTCTTAAGTCATGGCACTAAAAGGATGTTCCTAGTTTGTCACAAAGGGAAAAAACAGGACACAAACAATATGTACAGTATGATTCCATTTTTATAGAAAGAGATCTATCTTGCTATCTCTAATTAGTGCCATAGTGAATGATTTTCTTTTTATTTTTTTTATTTTTTTAAAGATTTATTTTTATTTATTATATATCCCCCCCTTGCTGCTTGTTCTTGTTGTGTTCATTGCTTTTGCATTCTTCTGTGTCTGCTCGTCTCCCCCTGCTGCAGCATCCTGCCGAGTCAGCTCACCGCACAGCAGCCTGCCTGCCCGCAGCAGCTTGCCCTGCCCGCAGCGGCTTGCCTTCTCGAGGAGGCCCCGGGAACTGAACCCGGGGCCTCCCATGTGGTAAACCGGAGCCCTACCAATTGAGCTACAGCCGGTTCCCTGATTTTCTTTTTAAACTTCTCTCTTTTCTACTTTTTTCTAAATTGAATTTATTTTAATTTATTTAAATTTTGAAATTTATTTAAATTTTAAAATTCAAAAAGTAAAATAGTATCACTAATCCAACATTTCTCAGGCATTTATAGTGGTTACAAATAAATGACTCTAATCTGATCATCATAGACAATCATTTGTTAGCCTCAGAGTGAGTCCACATCCTTCCTAGGTACGTAAAGGTCAGAGAGAGGCACCAGAGACAGGGAGGGGAAGGACAGGTTAAAAAGTGAGAAGGAGGCCCTGTCCTCCAGGAGATCACAGTCCCCTGAGAAACAGGTGCTAAACATCAGAGGCGGGGCCTGACTTCTCAGCAGAGGGTCTGCTGCTGCGGGCCCTTTGATTCAGCAATTCCTTCAATTAAGCAACATTTAGTGAATGGCCCCTTGTGAGGATAAAAAGCCAAACAGGACATTACCCCTGTCTTCAAGAAGCCCACAGGAGCATTTACTCTTTCTCCCCCTCTTCTCTGCCTATTCGGGCGCTGCCTGGGCCAGTCTCATCTGACTTCCTTATTTGAGGAATGCTATTTCTTCTGTATAGCTCTCTTCCATAGATCCTACCCACCCTGCCATATCAGAGCATGTTTTTAAAAGTAAGTGATCTTGGTGGGGAAACAGGACACAAAAGAGAAGGAAACCCTTAAAACATATGTCCCAAAGATCCCCAGTTTCTCATCCACACCCAGAGAGAGGATATATTAACATTAATACGTTTTTTTAACACATATTCCCTGCCTCCTCCCGTGGGACTCCGAAGCCTCCTCTGGTTATTTCTACAAATCCTTACATTTGCTCAGGAGCTGGTCTGCTCATGTCCTCCCCCTATAGCTTTCTCCACTGCCTATAAGACACGTAAAGAATCTTAATATTCAAACTACATTGCTTCTATCAATGTAGAAATCTCCGGGATTTTGAAAATGTGTGTTTGGAGCAATTTTGCCTAATTTGAGTTTTAAAACTACACGGAGGGAGATTTAATATTAGGTGAATTTCATAGTGACTATTGGTAAACTGACAAGATTTTATGTTAGCCCCACCCCCAATTTATAAATTTGTCCAAGTTGTATAAGAGATTGGCTCAAAGTGAGGTTCACCCTGGACTCATACAGCAAAAGAGCAATGACAGAGAGCTACATTAGCCTGCACATGATAGTATTGTAGCACTGGCCTGAGATGAGCTTAGGGCATGCAGAATAAGTGAGTGATTTGGGGAACGCTCTTTGAAAGGGTCCCTTTAGACTATAATGCACATCTGCCAAAAGGCAGCTTTAGTGTATGCATTTAGCATTTATGTATTTTATCCACTTGCAGGAGAATGCAATGGAAACTGAAAATGGCAAGGGTCAATTATTCATCTCTCTCCTTCCCACTCTTTCATAACATAAAAGTGTAATCCCACAATGGCATTTTTCCACATAGATTTATCTCATAGACATCCAGCAACTTGCACATACAAACAAAATCTCCAACCCAAATTGTTTCCTCACTCATGGCATTTCATTTCCTTATTCCTCTAGTATGGATGCTTTTCTCTTGGGGGTGGGGGGAATAAATACACACACACACACACACACACATACATACACACGTCTGAGCTGAAAGTTTAAATTTCCAAGAAATACAAACCTTTTGACATTAAAAAAAGACAAGGAAGTTCAAGGCTATTATCCTTCCTAGAATAGCATATCACCTAGGTTTCTCAGTATTTTCAGAACTGAAAAACAACTCCATTAAAACTGGTATGAATTTGAATGTGAATTCAAATTCAAATAAGTATATATGCATGTACCTATCAATTATTAAAAATGACTGAAAGTTAACTATACTTTGATCATGTCCACATATCACATGTTCTTATAAGAGTACCTGATTACAAACTACAAAACATGTAGTCAAGAACCAGTTTTCTACTCTTAGCTAACCACACACCTCGAACCTATGAAGGAGTTTAGAAAGGCCAAGAATTGAGCAGGAGATGAGACGGGATTTTGAAAGAGCTTTTATCTACGCATAGAAAGAATGGAGTATCCTTTCTTTCTCTCTCTCAAGTCCAGTAAAGAGTAGCTTCTGGAACTAAATATGTGTCTCTTGGAATTTGGTGGACACAGCATATTGGTATCTTACTTATGATTGAGAAATCTAAAGAGAGGCTGATTGGATTGACCTATAGTAGTAAAGTCTCTGGAAACATTTTGGAAGTAAGTAAACTCCCACTTTCAAGAAGTCAAGAATTCCCACATGCAGATTTCCTATGGAGCATGTGAGAGAGTGGGAAAATAGAAGCTATCCAGTGCCACCTGGAAGGGTGATGGAATCCCAGCAAAGAGGCTGTGAAATAGTGGACACAATTAAATAGAGGCTAAAGGAGAAGCTGGCCAGAAGAAACTGTAGGTGAGAAATCCCTATAGGCCTGGCGGGGTGGTAGAAGGTCTCCAAAACCTTCACAGTGCCCTATGAAATAGTCAGCTGCAAGCATCTGTCACATTCCAAGAAATCAGTGGTGCACCAATGGGAAGCAAATGGTGCTTTTCTTGCCTCCTTTCCTCTCCTTCCTCCTGCCAACCTCTGTCTATGAAAGGATTCACCAAGCTGAAGGAAGGGCAAGAGACAAGGAAGAAAGAAGGCAGAAAAAAGAGATGCTCACTACCACCACCCTTTCCCAAGTATAAGCTTTCTACCTGTAGCAGGCCCAACATGGAAAAGGGAGAATATTTCGCTGTATTTTTTATTTTAAATGAAGTTTGCAGTTCTGATTGTTATATTGAACTGGATATTTACCAAACTGAGGCTTTGGGGGAATAAAGTGACCAAGAGATTTTTGATTATATGCAAAGCAAGCAGATAAGCTATAGGACAACCCTAAGATGACAAGAACATGCAACAAATAGCCCTTACAGACAGGTTTGAATGAACACTTGGGGGTGGGGGAATCATTCCGTTTCTTTATGGTTGCACCCTCTGAGTTCTGCTCTTCCAGCATGCTAGTTAATAAATATACATATGCACCCCTCTGGTCACCAAGTCTTTCCTAAGCCCCCTTCCTCTAGGGATCTCTCACAAATAATTTCCACTTCAATTTCTCTTTAACCCCTGGTTGACTGGATCTCCAAGACTCAATTTAGTATTTTCTTTGAGTGTTGGTCAGAGACCTCCTGAAGAGAGACTCATTGGCTCTCACTCTCCCCACCCAAAGAATAAGCACTCCCCAACAGTTCCAAAATCCTTTCTTCTCTGTATATTTCTTCATCTCTAACCAAGCTCAAGGCGTTCTCACCACCTTACACTGCAGAGGCCACTCTGCCTTCTGCTCTAGAATTCCTCGGGGAAAAATCTAGGTGCTATGAGTTTGCTGATTGGTGAATCTGTCTCACTGTTTCTGATGCAGTTTCTCTTTGGCTCTTCCCAAGCTTGTTCCTGCAGGGATGGAAGGTGGACCGTGCGCTCCTCCCTTTTGTTTCCTCAGCTGTTTGAATTCTCCAGGCTTTAAGGAAAATTGCCGACGAAATGCCCATCGTTTTCCCATCTTTGCCCTCCTATAACAGGAACTGGCACCCCATTGGTCTCCGTCTCCCATGGATGTCCCTCTGCCATTTTCCTAGTATTGAGCAGTTGTTTTTCCTTCCCATTTCTACTTTCCTCAGTAGGTGATTCCATTCCTTTTCTACCATATATGGAAATAGCTCTTTGCTAGACTGAAGTGTCATCTCTTTCTTTGCCCTTCTTTTATGTATTAGTTAAGTTTTATTTGGTTGTAAGCAATTAATGCCTCTTTCTAGTAAGAAAAGAAAAGGAAAGTGTTAATAGATTACAGAATATTCCACAAAAATGAAAAAAGAAGTGAACAACTAAAACTTCAGGAAGGGAAAGATATGGGTGGCTAAGGAATCTTGGCAGCAGAAGTTGAGTTTCTTTCCAAGCTCTTCACTCAATACCCATTGGGTGGTAACTATGCACTAAGGATTTTATCACAAAAAGGGGGGGGAGGGAAGGACCAAAACGTGCGGCAGTAGCCTCTACTGGTGAATTAAATTATTGTAAACACACACAGTGACATACTGTGTGGACATTTCAAATGACATAAAACATAGGAAATGCTTTGGGTAAAATACCAAGTAAGAAAGGAATTTACAAAATGTATCATAACTGAACTTTTTAATAGTTCAAAAAATATTATAAGGTACAAAACTGTGTAGGATAAGCTATTGTTTATGTAAAAATATAGAAAGTATACATATCAAACAAAACTGTATAGGATAAGCTATTGTTTATGTAAAAATGTAGAAAGTATACATATCAAATTTGCTAGAATATGCATAAACTGTCTCTGGAAGGTTACATAAAAATTTAAAACAGTATTTATCTACTGCGGTTAAGAATAGAAGTGTGCAGATGAGGTAAGAATTGGAAGAAAGATTTTCCACTATATATCTTTCAATATTTTATTTAATTTTAAACCATTTGAATGTATTATGCATTTCAAATATTAAATAGATAGATATGTTTATACATGCGTGTGTATATAAATATAAACTGGAAAGAAATACACTGACATGGTAAGAGTAGTTATCACTCTATTAACAAGTAGTTTATTTTCTTCTTTCTACTTGTTTTATCCAAATTTTCCCTAATGAGTATATTTTCCTTTTATAATTAAAATGAAGTCAAATATTTTTGCCTAGTTTTGTTTTTTTTAATTAATCCTTTGTCAAATAAAGCTAGAGTCAATAAAATTCCAAGAACAAGAGGAAAAAACCTGTCATTTGTAGAGCCCCAAATGAGGGTCAATAACGGAGCCACAGATTTCACATGCTTTTCCCTTAGGCAAAGCCAGCCAGGGCATCAGGGAGGAATCTAAACAGCATAGACTTTGGTGAGGACCTTTCACATAGTGTGCAAGGCAGTGCTTCTCAAACCTCAGTGTGCTCATGAGTCATCTGGGAATCTTGTTAAAACGCAGATTCCGGCTCAGAAGGTCTGGGATGGGGTCTGGGATTCTGCTTTTCAAACGAGCTCCCAGGTGGTGGAGGTGCTGAGTCCACAGAGCCCCTGCCACATCTCCTTGCTGCTTCCAGCACAGCAACCAGGCCCCACCTGTGTGGCGGGACCTCAAGGCTGAGAGTGGCCTTAGCCTCATGCAACTTACAAAATGTTTGTTTATTTTAATTCATCGCCCCAATTAAAAATGGAAAGATATCAAACAAAAAGTTGGATCTCTCGCAGGCCTCTCCTGCTGGGTAAAAGTTTCCAGCTGTGGATGACCACGCCACAGTTCCCTTCCATCCCCACCTGGTCCAGGCCTTTACAGCACCTGGGTTTTCTGGGCTCCAGGAGCCCTCCTCATCCAGAGCTCACGCCAGTTGTAGCTTTCGCCAGTCACTTGGTAGCAGTATTACTTTGCACAAGTCACTTCAGCCTCCTGGCATTCAGATTACTCGTTTGTAACATGAGCCTGAAGAGCTGGTGGCGACAGCATCTGGGCTGAGGCTGATTGGACTGATGGGGCAGACTGCACGTGTCTGCCATGTTTGTGCTTTATCCTAAGAGCTGTGGGGACCTACTGAAGGTTTGAAAATAGGAGAATACAAAGCTCATGGCAGAACTAGCACGAGAAAGAGAAGAAATCCCACCGTTGGCCTTACAATTGACTAAATGATGTTTAACTATACACAGCTGCAGAATTAAGACAAATTTCAGTTACTGTCACCAGCAGCAGAGAATCATTCCAATAAGCAAGGGCAGACCTCTGTTTACTCTTCAAACACAGAGAGTTTAGCAAACAGAAGCTTGATTATAGGCCATTATGGAGTATCGGTTATTGCAAATATTTAAATTTTTATAGATATGTTTGAATTTTATTACACAACAATTCCATATCTGTGAACCAAACTCAGGCAGAACATAAATGTGATTCTAATTAACATTTCCCTCCTGGAATTAATAATAATTAACGTCATTTATTCACTATCTGTTCTGTGCCAAGTGCTCTCCGTGCATTGTCTTGATTTACTCTCACAGCAACCCCAATGAGATAGATAGTACTCTACCTGTTTTATCCATAAGAAAGCAGGCTTAGTGAGGGTATTCAACTGGTCAGAGGTTATACAGGTGGCTGGGCTGGACTTTGAACTCTGTTCTCTTGGAGTTCTTGGCTCTTAACCTCAGGCTCACTTAAAGCAGAAACAAAGGATGGTCATGAGCTTGCCAGGCGTTCATCACTCGGAAACCACTCAGCATTCACCCGGTACCTGTTACACGTGCGTGTTGAAAATGTAGACTCAGTCTGGGATCACCCGTAAGTGTATGGTCTCGGTGAGAAGGGGCACCAGGGCGAGCGACATGCCAAGTATCTTCAGGGTATTTGTTTAAGAGAATCACACTGACTACAACTTAGATAGACTTTCAGATTATCACATGGATGCAAGTAAGATTTCAATGAATACCCAAATAAACGTTTGCTTTCATACATATGTAGTAGATATTTGGTATCTACAAATTCATTCATTTCATGTGTGTGCTTAATTTCAAGACTGTGTGCCTAGGTGTGGATCTTTTTTATTGTTTTTTTTTAAATATAAGGTCATAGATAAATGTATCTATGACTATATTTCATAGGTACCATAGTGACATCTTGTGGAATATGCATGTTGTATCTGTAAGTTTCTGAGTATATCAAAACTACTTTTTTTCTATTTACAAAGTGTAAACTGTCTTCAGAGTCTGAACTTGACATGTTGACCACTGAAATATAGTTTGGTACTATACAAATTTAAGATGACAGGATTTAATATCAATGTCAATAATGTGTTTAAAAATGATACAAATTTTGAATCATAACATTGAGTTGTGAGGAAGTGATTCTGGTAGCAGTACTGCAAGAGTTTTAAGTTAGTAGATTTTTTTAAATAGTGCCATTTTTGTTTTTAGAATATGAATGAAACCATTTTCTCTGGGAATTATTTTGGAATAATTTAATTTGAAAGTAGATAAATAATATTAATTTTCTACATGATAGAAACTGGTTTTCCTCCAGGATACCTTTTAAAAGACTCATACAAACAAGAGTTCATAGCAGAAGATGGTTTACTAAATACAAAATGAACAATGATTTATTGAGCTCTCATTGTGTGCAAGGCATGATGAAGGCTTTTTTCCTTTCTTTTTTCTCAGTGAGACCTAAAGATTTGATCAGACAGTTACGTGTTTGTTAGCAAGACTGAGGGTTTTTTAAATTCACATAGGGGTGAGTTTTCTTATTCTGCTTCTTGGGAGATAGTATGTCTTGGAGAAACAATGGCCTTTGAAATCAAACAAAAACTGAGTTTAAAAAACCCTGTTTTGCTTTTCAATTTTTATTTACTTTCCTAATTACTAAGCCAGGTCTTCAGTAGGCAACAATTGTTTCATTATTCTCTTTACCTTATATATTATTATATTCATTATCTGTGTGTGTGTGTGTATATATCTATTGTTTTAATACTGAGACATTTTTAAGGGATGTTACATTAACTAGTACAGAACCAAGCAAATATCCTATCTTAACTTTTTTCTTTATATTTGATAAATCAGAGCAGCTGTGGTTGCTAATTGTGGAAAGACAATAACTTCATTTTATTTGCAATCACTTTATTATTTGCTTACTATGCATCACCACAAGAGGGCATCTGGGGACTGCGCTAAGCGCAACGTGACGCTGTGATGAAAACAAGTTCCGTTAAAATAAGACTACACCATCTTCCATCAAAAATGCTAATTATTATGCTTTGTGGCATAGATATTCAAAAATTACTTGATGATAGTTTCATAATGAAGTTAGTAAATATGCCTACGCTTCCTATTAAAATGTTATATTAACATTTCCTTTTCTTTTCAATACAATGCAACAGCTAATTCTGTAATTAGAGTTAAATTTGCAAATGCCAGCTATAATAATGGCAATTATGCATCAAATTGTATTTTCAACTGCACCTGCCTACATTTTAAAAGTTGGTATGCAATTACAAGCAAACTATTTAACACCTGAAAAAGAATGCACAATTAACTAGGAAAGCCTATGGACCTAATTGTTATAAATCCCAAGAGAGTAATAAATGTGTAGCACACGTCACCCAGCTACCAGGTATTAAGTGCCTACTGTGTGTCAGGATTCACTGTCAAGGAACTGCGGTGGTAGAGGCGGCAGGCTGTAGTTCCCAGTGCTCGGTACGGTATGGGTAGCACGGTGGGAATGGACCGGGGAGGGCGAGCTCGGCCCTGCACGGGGTTTCCTTTTCCTGCTTGGTGGCCGCCTGTCCTGGACTGGTCCCACAGACACAGAGGGAAGGGTAGGTGCTGGCTTACAAACTGATTTCAAATCCCATTCCGCCCTCTTACGAACTCTGTGACTTGACGCAAAATTACTCTCCAAACTCTGCTTTCCCCTTGAGAAAGCAGTAATAACAACCACACAGAACTGTTGCGAGGACCGCAGATAACAGCGAGAATGTACTCAATGCACGCAGTGTGTTGCTGTCATTATCACTATTACACTTTCCTGGCGGCACAGCGAGCCTGGGCTCTCCTTGTGTGGCGTAGGTGAGATCTGGCAGAGCAGATGGGATGGTCTCCTGGGAGAGAAGGGTTGATGGGTACCCACAAGAACTTGGCTCCACTGCCTTGGCCACTCCAACCAGGAAATTTCTGTCCTGTTCCTCGTTGCTGAATGCATTCTGTTTTCCTTCTGTTGTCGTTAGAGTGTCAGAGTGGAGTGCCTGTTTTTCTCTCATGAACATGGCATTGAAAAATGCAATGTGTTCATTTTGTTTCTGTGTGCTGGTCTGGGTATTTATTGCATGCATACGTCTCTACCACAGTGTCATACCTCAGTCTTGATTTCCTAAAAAATCAATTTATTTAGAGGGTTGGACCGAATGAGATTCACAAATCATATTGCATTTTTATTTTCTTAATCATCTTATTTTTATTACATTTGCTCAGAGCTGGAAAGGCAACCACAAAACCAAAACCAGATGGGAAAAACTAAGCGACAGGAAAACTAAATCCTGATTACTAATACCATTTAGCTCATATTTTATCAATCCACAATCCAGTAATGATGAGCGCATACTTTGATAAGAGTATAATATCTCAGACCAAACGTCTCTCCCTAATATCATGGATATTTGTGTCATGACACAAATAATGAAATAATTCAGCAAATTGAGGTGGGGAGCTTAGAGATATTCTCCTCCCATCTTCAAAATTGTCAGCTTTAGTGAATCAGTGTGTCTGTCTATAGAGTTACAAAACACATTCCTCCTTCAGCATCTCCCAGTGGTAAAGGACCTTTGGAGAGTCTGACTTTCTTTTTTCCACAGTTGACATATCCTGGCTATATTGGGAAAGCAGCACTCACAAAAAAATCTGGAGTAAGTTTTGCACTTTATCTGGTGTGGAGATGAAGGACAGATCTTCCTTTAAGTGGAAGCCACGTGAAGACCTTAAAATTCAGATTGTCTGTCCACTCTTTCCTATGCTGTGTAGTATCCCAGCCCCCATTTTTTCAGATTACAGACAAAGTGTTCTTGGCACTCCTCTCCTGATCAAATCAGTTTGTTTTCAGCTGATATACCCCAAATTGATCAAACAACTTCCTCAGCAAAATAAACTGCTCACAAGATTATGAGTTGCGCACAAAAGCGAAGGAAACCTGGGTAGGGAAAAAAGAGAGAGCGAGTGCTATTTGATGATTTATTCTTTTGCTTATTTTTCCCCTGTAAATACAGTTGTAGCTAAGACTCTGTCTCAGTGTATAAACCAGCTTTTCACAAGCAGTTTATTTTAGTCATCCACATCAGGAATTTGTTTTTGGCAAGAGTGGAGCACACCAGCTCCGGTGGAGATGGGCTGCAGAGAGAGCATTGTGCCCCCTGCCCAGGAGGGAGCAGTAAGGCAGCGGCTGTGTCCTGGACCCACTCTTCCGGGCGCCTGGCCTGGCTGCTGTAGAACAATGAGGGCACCAAGCTCACCTGACAGCTCTGGGGCTTACTTCATGTTCAGCATTCCTTTAAGTATTTCTTTACCGACTTCACTCTTTAGAAGCTCCTTTGATATTGCACAGTCTCTTCCTATGATCCTCAAGGTCCAGCTCCAGAGCTTTAGGAGTGGGTCCTTTCTCTAACTGAAGAATGCTTCTCTCTAAGTATTTCCGGTTGTATTAGTCAGCCAAAGGGGTGATGATGCAAAATACCAGAAATCTGTTGGCTTTTATAAAGGGTATTCATTGGGGAAGAAGCTTAAAGTCACAAGGCCAGAAAGCATAAGTTACTTCCCTCACCAAAATCTGTTGCCATGTGTTGGGACAAGATGGCTGCCAACGTCTGCCAGGGTTCAGGCTTCCTGGTTCCTCTCTTCCAGGGACTGCGTTTCTCTCTGGGCTCAGCTGCTGTGCTCTCTCCACAAGGCCAGCTGTGGACCGTCAGGCGAACGGCTCTGTCTCTCTCCCCAGGGCTTCTGCCGTGGCTAAGGAGCTGTCTCTATTCCTCTGTGTTCTTTTGTGTGTTCACTTCCCAGGCTCCAGTTCAACTCTCCAACTAACTCCTCTGCTCTGTGGTGTAGTTTTTAATGTCCTACTGATGTGGCCCAATCAAAGCCTTAATCATATTTAGTCAAGTACAATTGAAACCTCTGAATCCAATACAATCTAATGTGCAAACAG
>PVKH010037685.1:0-11422 GCA_004027955.1 Chaetophractus vellerosus | reverse complement strand
CTTCAACTAAATTCCCTTTGAAAGAAATAATAAATAATTGTAAACTGTTTCATAAACAAGTATATTTAAACCTATTTCTTGGGCCAAACACTATTCTGGACACTGGGGAGAAAAGATTCAGTATGAAGCAAGACGCTCAAGGTCCCTGTCCAATTGTAACATAGAGTTCAGAACTCCGATTGCAGTTGTATAGGAAGTTCAAACTAAGCAAAATGTGAATAACTTAGGAAAACTAAGTAATAGTAAAGCATGTAAAATCTAAATGCACTTGCAGGGGAGTGCTATGGGATGAACCATATTCCACAAAAAGACACGTTTAAGTCCTAATCACCAGTCCTATGCCTGTGACCTTATTTGAAAATAGGGTCTTTGAAGATGTGACTAGTTATGATGAAGTCAAGCTGGATTCAGGTGGACACTAATCCATTATAAGAAGGGGGAAATTTGAACATAGAGACAGACAGACAGACAGAAAAGAGAATGTCATGTGATGGTGGAGACAGACTGACATGCTGCAGCTGCAAGCCAAGGATTGCCAGAAACCAGGAAAGGAAAGGCAGTATTCTCTCCGACAGCTTCAGAAGGAGCCTGGCCTGCAGACACCTTGACTGTGGGCTTCTAGCCTCCTCCACTGTGAGGTAATAAATCTCTATTGCTTTAAATCGTGCAGTTTGTGGTATTTTATTTCTGCAGCCCTAGGAAACAAATTCAAGGAGTTCAAACTCACTTCAATGTATTATTGGATATCAACAACTTTAATCAAGGCAAAGGTATTATTTAATGTAGGAAATTTTTATATTTCTGTGGCATTTTCTATTGACAAAATGTGCATGTGACAGGAAACTCTTATGGGTTAGAGAGGGCAGATATTTCCTTTAAAACTGATGAGGAAGTAGTGCTCGGGCAAAGTACTTGCTCAGTTCATGGAGAAGTTGTGCTCTATCTATTGGACAATCTGAATAAACTCTTCAGATGTGAACAGAGGACAATCTTACTCCTTTCCCCATTCCCCCTGGCTCCATGGACCTAGTATTCCCTGCTCCACAATGAAGCTCTTGCAGGAATCATGGTTTTACCCATGACGTTTTCTCTGATCACTGTTATGAGTAGCCTTCACGGGCTCCTCCAAGATGTCCTCACCCAGTTAGGACCTCCAGCTCCTTGGAAAGAAACCATGCTTTCTTGTTGCTGATGCTTGTGGCCCCACAAGGGCATGGCCTCTGGGGATATGCACCTCCAGAATCACTTTTTAAGAGAATGCCAGGCTCGCTTCTTTCACAGAATTCACCCCAAACCCCTGGGCCTTTGTTCCACCACACATAGAGATGTCTTCACCAGTAATGCAATCCTTTCCAACCGCTAGTTCATCAGGCGGAGGCAGAGCCAGCCATAGCCTCAAACGTTTAGAGGCCATGTAGAGTCATGACCTTTGAATTCTTTTTTCAAAGTTCTTCTCACTTTGCCTGAGCTAAGAGGGAAGCAGTCTTCTCCTGACAACTTGGGGTGTATGGGTGTGTGGTTTCTGTGTCTCCACTGATGGGTCTCTCTGAAGAATTCAACCCTATGAACTTCTTCTCAATCATTTATATAGCCTTGAAGTGGAGATAGACCAATGTTAGCAGAACCATTTGTAAAATCATGTGATAAATGGTCTATAAATTCACTTTAAAATAAGGGACAACTTGGACTCTTCTCAGCCTTTAGGAACTTCTGCCTTTCAATACAGAAGGATCTCTTTTTAACCGCCTGGTATACTTACTTAATAGAGAGGTTGTAAAAATTAAATTATGTACATAAAACATTTACCATGGCACCAGATATGCAATAAATCTTTAGCAGAGAGTAACTATTAGCACTATTACCTAATAGCATGGACAACAAGGAGAGCTGAAGTGTACTCTTCATCAACAGCATTGCATTATCAATACAAAACTTTATAAAATTAAATTAAATGGCCAATTATTTTTCCTTTCTGATGCTCTTAATTGGTGTTTGGTCTTCTGCCTTATTGCACATATTGTCTAAATATTATATATACATAAATAATGTACACATTCCATAATGAGTATAGAATATATTAAGCACTTAATAACTAGTTGATGGTTGATTACTCGTAATTAATATTTAATGATTAATTATATAAATAATAATTAATAATCAAATTACTCTGGAGTTTAGCTATGGTCTATATAAAATAAAATACCAGAGCAAATTCATAGAGTCAGAAACTAAAATACAGGTTACCTGGAGCTAAGGTAGGGGTAGGGAATAGAGAGTTAATTCTTAATTGGTACAATTTCTGTTTGGGGTGATAGAAAAATTTTGGTAATGTATCGAGGTGATGGTAACGCAAATTGTGAACGTGATTAACACCACTGAATTATATATCAGAATGTGGTTAAAAGGGGGAAATTTTAGGTGGTATATATGTTGCTAGAACAAAAATTTAAGGAAACAAAACAGCCATAGGACTGTACAACCCAAAAAGTGATTCCCTAACTTAAACTATGGACTGTAACTAATAGTGAAAATTGGGGCGAGTGTTTGGACACTCTGTATTTTGTGCATGATCTTTCTATAAATCTGCAATTTCTCTAATTTTAAAAATGATAAATCAAAAACAAAACACAAAAAAACCTTTAATATTGTGATATGTAGTTTCTGATTAGCTCTATAACTTACGAGCCTAGAGGTGTTAAAAAAAAAAAGTTTGCCTTTGAGTATACATGAAGTCAAAAATATTAACTAACACATGGGTCAAATTTTAAATGTTATTCCATTACTTAAAATTGCTCAATATATTATGCCTGTTGTACTTATAAGATAATGAAATTATTATTTTTTTATTTCTTTTAGACTCTGGCTTAAAGTTTAGGTTATAAATCTTGTGTTTACATAGGTTTTTGAATTTTTAAAATTTTGATTTTAGGATATTTTAGGCAATTCTATTGTTTACTGAAAAATATTTTTATTAAGACAAAGGCAAGAAATAGGCAAGAAATAGGCCATAGTCCTTTGTGTTGCATTTCATTTTCTTTTTTCTATTCATTAATAGAAGGACATAAAGTTTCAATTTATACTTCATTGACGGCATCTATCATCTAATCAGTTTTTGACTATCAGTTCCCATCGTGCTCCCACATCTAGCATTTTCAGACCTGTCCATCATTAATAAGCACTGGTTTATGGGTGGCTGCCGAGGAAAAAAGGCACATCTGTGTACACATTTTTTAGACTAATTCTTTTTCCCTTTGTCCTTTATAAAAAATGTGTCTTCCTCTTCCAGTTCCCAAAACAACATTGAACCAAACATTTACAAACATTTGAACTTGTGCATGGAATAATATATATCCCAAACCTAGTAAATGCCAAGAATAATAAAGCAAAACCATTATAATTCAAAAGTATAAATAATTACAACAAATCACATTTTTCTCGACATATCAAACAGCAGGCATATTGCAGCAACACAATGTTCTGTATTGGGAATGCCTGCCAAGTGCAATTTTCATCTGCATACATGAGTTTATAGGGCTACTCACAAAGAGAATAATCTCAGTTTGAGTGTTGGGGTGTTGGCAGTGTCTGGTTCCTTTTCCAGTAGAAAGGGGAAATTTCTAAATCATTTCAGATTGATGTACCTGGCTGCAATATATTCTGTGAAGTACTTCTATGAATTTTTTTCTTTTCACCTATTAGAAATTAGTAAAATTTTCGTATAAGGAATATTGTGTGGTAGTGGAAGAGGGGTAAGGGAGATGGTGGCAAAATTGGAAGTTGGAATAGTCTGTGAGTCAAAAGAATGGAAGTCTCAGCAAGGAATAGGATCTTCAGACTCCATTGTATTTTGTACCCAGGTGCCAGGTTGAAGGTTTCCAATGCATTCCACATCAATTAAAACACCTTCTTCACTAATGTGTTCATGAAGATACCACTCTTTCTTTATGGTGACCAACCTTCTAGCTGAAGGGTTCTGTTCAAGCTGTTCACATCTAACCCTGGGCAGAATGTCCTCATAGTAACCACTCCCAGCTGCCCAGATTCTCTTACACATTGTTGCAGTTGGGTATTATTTATGAATTCCAAAAAGAAACATAGATTATGTTTGTAAACTGGTCTGTTCCTATGGAATGATAACCCTTTGGTTATATTAGATTCAACTGAGACGTATGATTAAATTATGTTACAATCAGGGCTTTGATTCGACCACGTCATTAGAGCGTGACTTAGCATCAGGTCCCAGCCCCCTTGGTCTTATAAAACAAAACTCTTACATGGAAGTAGATACACAGAGAAGAAGAACACAAGGGAAGAGAGACAGCTCATTAGACAAGGCAGAGGCCCGGGGAAGAGAGATGAGCCTGATAGTCTATAGCAGTCTACAGTTGACCTTGTGGAGAGAATGAGTGGCTGAGCCCAGAAAGAAATGAACCCCTGGAAGAGAGACTAGTCTTATGCCAGCCTATGGCTGAGATCGGAAGAAACTGGCACCACAGAGCCTTAAGAAGGAAGAAGGAAGGTTGAACCCTCACAGATATGGCCCGCCATCTTGCATCAATACATGCCAACAGACTCTGGATGAGAAAGTACTTCTTAAGGTACCTTCAATTGGACTGTTTAGGGCCTTGTGACTGTAAGCTTCTACCCCAAATAAATACCCTTTATAAAAGCCAACAGATTTCTGGTATTTTGCATCAGCACCCCTTTCACTGACTAATACACACATCATCATAAACTTACATTTCCTGGCAACTTTAAGTCAATATACTGTTGGAGAATTGGCATGTCTCTTTGCTATCCAGTTGAATCCCAAGAGAAAAATAGCTGTAATTTGGAAGAGACACTGTTAGACAATGTAGCAGGTTAGGGCATGCTCAGGATTTTCTTTCCATATAGTTACCCTTTTTTCGTATCCGGTGGAATGATTAATCTCCTAAACCTTTGGCACTGTCTTGTTGATTGGAGGGCTGGAAGAAGAATTTGGCCAGAGAGTAGCTTACATTTTCTCCATCTCCTCTGGTATGCCAAAGAGTCCTCTGCCCTCCAGCCATGGTAATTGGTTCTTTCATTTTCATTTTTCTTCCCTTTGTATCTTAAATCAAACCATTTGGGATGTGAGCAGCCTTTAAAAAACTACTAGTTCAAACCTAGCATGTTAACGAGTAGAAATTCAGATGGTAAGTCGAAGACCAAACAGCTGGTTAATGGCAGAGCCAGGATTATAGTTCACGTTTCCTGACTCTTCCTGACTCTCTGTCACATGATTGAGGTTTTCCATGTTTAAATGGCTTCTTCCTTCTGTTTAAGCCAGGAGCTCTTATGTGGGAAGCCAGCACTCAACCCCTGAGCCACATTGGCTTCACTGAGTTGGCCTTTCTGTTTGTTTGCTTGTTGTTTTGTTTTGTTGTTTTTAAGAGGTACCAGGATGGAACCCAGGATCTCCCATGTGGCCAGTAGGTGCCCAGTGGCTTGAGCCACATCTGCTCCCTCTTGTTTAACTTTAGCTCAAAGCCAGGAGCCATAACTTATATGTCTATTAAATCTTCTCTTTTACTTCCAACAGAGAATGCAACTGACAATAATTAACAGTATTACTAGTTGTTAGCATTTATACAAGGCTACATAAGGTTTATTTAAGGCCAGGCACCATTCAAAACCTCTTCTACATATTAATTCTTACCAATTCTCATAACAGCGCTATGAGAGAAGTGCTGTTAGTATTTCCACTTTTGCAAAATTAAGTAACTAGGCCAAAGTCAAAGAGCTAGTAAGTGGTATGTACAATACTTGAACAGTCCTGTGCCAAATTTTGCCTGTAAATGTGGATTAGTTTATCTTACTTCTCCCCAGCTCCTGATTCATAAAGACTGAGATTACTTTGAAGCTACACACACCCGGTTCTAAAAATGTATCATCGCAATCCAAATATTCTATGCTTTCCCGCTGAAATGTTTTAATTCAAGGAAGATCTAAAAGTTTGGAACAAATTAAGTTTTGCTGAGTTGCTTCAGGGCATGAGTGGCCATCTTAAAGTGAGTTATAAAACTCATCTCATTTGTTTATCACAGAGATAGGCTTTCTATTTCTACCCAACAAGTAAAATTTGAAAAGAAAGAGTAACTTAAACCTTATCTGGTAAGTAATGGAACCATGACTTGAATCTGGGATGCATACCTGTTCCCTCCACCAGAAATAGAAAAATATGGTTGGATTTCAAGTAGTGCAGGGAACAGCTTTTTATGGTGTCGTCATATTTGCTGGCAGTTTACAGTTTCTAATTTGATTGTAAGTTCATATCGTCATTTGTTAATCTCTTTCTGTTCCAAAAATGATATGGAGCTTCTCTAATCGTTCTAGTATTTTATATATTTTTCCAGCATACTGGTTAAAAAGTAAAAATTTTTAAATATGATATTAAATACAAATGATGTATGTTAGATTTTTAAGTTTTCACTTGAAAAAACAACATAAAAGGACCAATAAAATACTTTTCCATCATTGGAAAAATGAAAATTTATTCTGTTTCGAGGAATGTAGGCTTATGTTTTCATCTTTTTAATAAGAAAATTGTTTTTACAGTTTAAGTTTTTTAAAGGTATGCCTCAATTCTTTTCAGATCTGGATTCTCACTCCTGAATTTACAAAAGTGTTGTTACCCTTCATTATTTAATGCTGAAATGGCTTTGTTTTCTTTGAATCTTACTTAGTTATTTAAAGGTAAGCTTTGATAGCGTCTGCTTTGTCTTTAAGGACCTGAATCAACAATGGTTCACCTATTAGTGAGTATCTTGGGAGTACCTATTATTTCAAAAACTCACCTCAAGCTTCCCCTCCACTGTCTTAAAGGTGTTCTTTAGCCACATTGCTCGAAAGGAGTTCAATTAACAGAAAATCTATGAGTATTATTTCTGAAAACTGTGTTTTAAGACCCAAGGATCTCAGAGGTGCAGGTTTCTTCTAAACCTGTCTTTCACACACTTTCTGTCTCTTACACACACTTACTTGGCACTAGTATATTTCATATATTGGATCACACACAGCCAATTGGTTCTGAGGCTGGAATTTGAATACATTTCGCTCTGACTTCAAATCCCATCCTCTTAACCACTGCATTGCTTGACTCTGCCTTAAACATACAGTGAACAAAGACTGGGAGGCAAAATGTGGAAAAAGGAAAGGGGGTGTGGCAGGAAATGTTCCCAACTCCGAGAACCTTATTTGTGTGTTCAATCACAAAGTCAATGCTCTCATCAATATTTCCTTAACTATCATCAGTTTGTTTCCCACAAAACCAGGCTTCTTAGTTGGGGGTGGAAAGTTTGGAGGTGACAGAAAGGAGGGAGTATATTTTTTCTTGTTGTTATTTTTGTTTATTTGTTTTTATCTCTGAGACTCTAATTTCTTTTCATAATTGTATTTTGAGTCTTCAGCTGTAGCCACCTGTTTCTTTTCTGTTTATCTTCAATAGCGTATGTGTACTTCCTCTACCCTGCCCTTTACCATTGGGCCACAACTAAAACTTAAATTATCAGCTAGAGACCTTCCTGATTGCGGGGACGGGGGCGGGGGGCGGTTAGTGTGCAGTTGTTTCTGATTTATTTAAATATGTGTTTGCACAGCAGCACTGATACCGAAATGTGGTCTCCCCTGTATCTCTCATAGCACCCCATTGTCTCTCTTCCTAGCACATGTGATCATTTTAAAATATATTGGCTCTTATTTGTTTACTTATTTAATGTCTGTCTTCCTCACTTAGTGTGTGTTCCAAGACGGCAGAAATTATATTTGATTATTTCCTGCCCTATACCCCACACCTCAAACAAAGACAGCTAAAAATATAATTGTTGAGTAAATGGATCAATGTGAGCTAATGAAAATGAATTAACTAATCCTTCTTTTAACCGAGTTTTCAAAATAGATTTATGAGCAATATTGGCATTTCATTAAGACTGTGTTGAACCTATTGTGTAGTGAAAATAGCACTCGGCTGAAATAGGATTGACACAGGTTAAGGGTCAGATGACACTCACTCACTAACATAGGATATTTGGTCTTTCAAGGTTTCAATTCAGTTACCTAGACTACCATATTATATAATAGTCTACAGGGTATGGAGTAGGTCTGGGGATGTTGTGAATAACAGTGATGGCATATGTGTCTACAGGGTTATGTAACATAGTGAAAATCTGCATTTTTAAAAATATTTCAATCAGTTATAAGTAATAAAGATTGCCATACAACAAATGAGGAAAAAAGGCCTCATAGAGAATATGCTGAAACTTGTTTTAAACAGACTTATTTTAAACTTATAAATCATGGGCGATTTATAAAGAAAAAGGAAAACAACATTTGCTTGGGATTTGCCAAAAACTATATTTTAAAAACAACGATTTGGCAAAAGAACAGCATTATTGGAAATAGCCTACAGCTCTTTTATACTGTGGCTTTCTTCCAGCCTCCAAACCCCACTGAGGCAGAGGCTGAAATTAAAAGTCAGTTTAAATAATTAAAGTAGAAAAAGATTTAATAGTAGTCAGAAAACCTGGAGACTTGAAATGGAGAGATGCTTTCCCCTATTTTCTTCCTTTCAGGTCTCCTTTGACCAGTGTTTAAAATAAACATCCAGTTCTTTTCCTTCCCTCTTTTTGTTTTCCTTAAAATCATGCCGTCTTATAAATTCATCCATACAAATTGTCTTTGATTTTGTATTTTAGAATGTGTCCTAAAAATGTTTACATACAGTTTGTTGCAGAGACATTGGATGGTTTTGTAGAATAACCAAAAATTTCCTTGCAAAACTTTACATGCCATGGAAAAATGAACTTCTCAAATCTTTGTTTTCTCTTCTGGTGACAATCTAGCAAACCATTTACTGGAGAATAATTTCCAATCATATTAGATTATTTATTTGCTTAAACACTAGATCCTTTCAGTTTGATTAAATTATTTAAATCAGCTTTTACTTAAATTATTAGGAGTCAGACTATGTCATCCTATATTTTGTTATTAGCCAATATTCTACCATAGCCACAGTGATATTATTGGACATCCCTTGAAATGATGACTTCAGGTTCACAGATATGTCATTAGAATGACACAAATATTTTGTCCAAGTTTGCATGTTTTCTTCTGGGAATAATTCGGGAAATAATTGCTTTGCTTCCCATCTGTATTAGTCAACCAAAGGGGTGCTGATGCAAAGTACCAGAACTCTGTTGGTTTTTATAAAGGGTATTTATTTGGAGTAGAAGCTTACAGTTACCAGGCCTTAAAGAGTCCAATTCAAGGTACCTTAAGAGGTACTTTCTCATCCAAAGTCTGTTGCCATGAGTTGATGCAATATCTGTGAGGGTTCAGCCCTCCTCCTTCCTCTTAAGGCTCAGTGGTCCCAACTTCTTCTGACCTCAGCTGTAGGCTGGCATAAGGCTCATCACTCTCCCTGGGGCTCGTTTCTTTCTGGGTCAGCTGCTCTGTTCTCTCCAGAAGATCAGCTATGGACTATCAGGCTCATCTCTCCTCCCGCAGCCGTGTCTATGGAGCTCTCTCTCTTCCTGAGAATCTGCTTGTGTGTGTCTACTTCCATGTGAGAGTCTATTTTATCAGCCCAAGGGGGCTGGGATTCAACACTTGAGTTGCACTCCCATGACGTGGTTGGATCCAAGTCCTAATCATAACATAATTTAAGCAGATATCTCAGCTGAATCTAATATAGTCAAAGGGTTATCACACAAGAGGAACAGACCAGTTTACAAACATGAGCTATAGTTCTTTTGGAATTCATAAATAATATCAAACTGCCACATCATCCAAATAAATATATGCTATTTTCCCCAGGGTTTTGGGATTAGTGATAATGGTGGTGGTGGTAGAGATTGGTTAATTTGTGTTATTAAGCAAATCAGTGTTGTATAATGTTCAGATTTATAGTTCATATAGCTGAAACAATGCCTATACGTAGGGCAGGAGGACAAAAGCCCAGGTGAATTTTTACATGAAATCTTCAAGGAAAGTTATCATGAGCTCTTGATCTTCCTTCCAAAATATCACCTCCACCCCTTCTGTCATTTAAAATTTATTGGCTGTAATTAAGCACAACTCTAATATCACATTAAATTAATTTCCTAATTTATCATTTAAAATGGAATCTCTTTCAGAGTAGAGGCAAAAGCCAGAGTTCAGGAAGAGCCAAAACCAGGGTTTCTGTGGACAGTAACATAAAAACTCAAAGGTATTGCTCAGAGATGGGTCGACTCCCATTACGTGCCATCTGTGTGTGTGTGTGTTAAAGTTTCATCATTCCTTGATATTGTCTGATTGGCTCAGATTCAATCAGCTGTGCCAAAAACAGGTAAAGTGGCCAGAACGTGGTCACTCAAGGAATTGTGAAAATGGTCATCTACTACGTCTTCTTGGCAAATGACACTTTGGCCACCCTATTTTACAAAACTCTGATTTCTCTAATCTCTCTCTCTCTAATCATCTATTCAACTACCAGTTAGAGAAATCAGAGTTTTCAGGGCAGCCCCAAAATCGTCACATTCTCTCTGTCCTTAACACTTTCTCATTAGCCAAGACCCATCATCTCCAATATAGAAGACAGATAATATCCTTATAACTAGAATATCTGCTCCCACTCTCACCATCACAAAAACATCATAGTGCTTTCCTGAAACTGTAAGTCTGTTCTTTCTTTTCCTGTGGCTTGTATCAGCATAAAATGGATGTAGCATGCAGTGCAAGATCTGTGACATAGAACACAAGCTGGTGGTTTCCCACCTCCCTAATCATATCTCCCCCATGACTTTCCACTATGCACAACCTTGCCTCACACAGCATCATTGTGCTGCACCCATTGTCCTTGTAGTTTCATAAATGCACTGAGAAAGGGATCTTCTTTATCTATTTTCAACATAAAAATCTCCACCATAGTAAACTAATAGAACAAGAAAGAATAGCTCTGTCTCTTATCAAGACCTGAAGGATCAGAAAGCATATATATTACATAAATGTAATGGATACGTTTTCAATCGCATAGTTTCAGATACATAATGGCTTGGTAATAGGTAGGCAGCACAGGACAGCATTTCAAAGTATCAACTTCATAGAAAGAATCTGCTTGATTCCCAGCCCTGCCATGTACAATTGAGTAAACGTATGTAAGTTACTTAGTCCAATATAATAACACTATTTGCTCACTTGAAAATCTAAAAGTAATAATAATAAAAGAAATTTTATAGGGTTTCTTTGAAGAGGTAAGGCATTAGTTTGGACTTGGATGTTCAACCTGTGGCAAGGAAAAAAAAGAAAATACACAAATGCACCCAGAATATAACATGGATATATTTTTCCCATTCTCTGCCTTTGCCATTTGAGGTTTTATGTTTGCAAGTTTTCTGTCCAAAGAATACTAGGTTTTGTCAGT
>PVKH010037684.1:0-11467 GCA_004027955.1 Chaetophractus vellerosus | reverse complement strand
TGTCTGCTTCTTGTCTCCCCCCGTCTTTTTTGCGGCAAGGCACCGAGTCGACCCTCCGCGCAGGCGGCTCGCCCTGCTCATGGGTGGCTCCATTCCATTTCACGGGCGGCTCCGCTCCGTGTTTTGCAGGCAGCAGAGCTCTGTGTTTTGCGGGCTGCTCAGTTCCGTGATTCACAGGCAGCAGCTCCGTGTTTCACGGGTGACTTTGCCATGCCCGTGGCGGCTCCGCCCTACCTGTGGTGGCTTTTTTTGCCTTGCCCACAGTGGCTTTGCCCCGCCCACGACAGCTTGCCTTTCTCAAGGCTGTCTGCCCGCTCGGAGAGGTCCCCGGGAGACAAACCCGGGGCCTCCCATGTGGTGTACCGGCGCCCTTATCCACTGGGCTATACAGCCGGCCCCAGAAGGAAGATCTTAAAAGTAGAAAGAAAAGACAGTTCACGTCTTTAGGATCAAGACTTGAACTGACTTTAAATCTCTCAGCACCAACAATGGCAGCTAGAAGATAATGGAATAGTATCTTAAAATGCTAAAAGAAAAGAACTGTCAGCCTAGAATTCTATATCCAGCAAAACTATCTTTTACAAATAAAGACATATTCAGAAAAAGAAAAACTGAATTTTCCACCAACTGGCATTCACTAAAAGAACTTCTAAAGGATGTATTTAAAGAAGAAGGAAAATAACCGTAGAAGCAAGATTTGGGATACAAGAAGGAATGATGAGGGGAAAAAAATGGTAAGCTTGGTAAATTGGTAAATGTAAATATGTAGTGTTTCTATAAAATAATTTGGGGGTTATAAAAAGGACAGAACTAAATTATCAGGCAAAAGTAGCAAATAAGTTGGGGAATAAAGAGTTAATCTATTACAAGATCTTATTGTTTGGGAAGGTGAGTTAAATATTTGGGAAGGTGGGTTAAATATTAAATATGTTCAGACTTTATATATGAATATTTAAAATGCCTAGGTTAAGTACTAAAAGGTTAGGAATAGAATGTGAACAATCTCCATATTACTAGAGAGGTAAAAAAAAATAAATAAGAAATGCAGGGGAAAAACAAAAAATCCAAAATCAACCAGAAAATGGGTTGAAGGTAAGGGAAGCATAAAAGAGTGGGACAAATGAAAAGAAAAAATAAGAGTAGGTTGAGATAAATACAGATATATCAACAATCACTTAAAATATAAATGGGCTAACCTCATCTGTTAAAAGACTGGAATTAAAAAAAAAACAGCTATATGCTTTTTTTTTTAAAGATTTATTTTTTATTTATTATATATACCCCCCCCCTTCTGCTTGTTCTCGCTGTGTTCATTTTTGCGTTCTTCTGTGTCTGCCGGCCTTCCCCCGCCGCGGTGACCTGCCGTGTCAGCTTACTGCACGGCAGCCTGCCTGCTTGCAGGGGCTTGCCCAACCCACGGCAGCTTTGCCCTGCCTGCCACAGCTTGCCTTCTCGAGGCAGTCTGCCTGCTCGAGGAGGCCCCGAGAACTGAACCCAGGGCCTCCCATGTGGGGAACCAGAGCCCTACTAATTGAGCCACAGCCGGTTCCCAGCTATATGCTTTTTACAAGGGACAGTTAAAGCATAAGGACCCAGAAAGGTTTAAAGTGATGGAATGGAAAAGTGATATTAGGGAAATACAAACTAATATTAGCTATATTAATATTAATGGGTTTAAAGTAAAACATTAGGGATAAATAGTACTACTATATAATAGCAAACAAGGTACTTAGGAATAAATCTTACAAAAATGAAAACCCTATATGGGGATAATTATAAAACTTTATTGAAAGTTACTAAGAGAAAACAAGTAAATGGAGAGAAACACCGTGGTCATAGATGGGAAGTTCAATAGCATCAATATGTCCGTTTGCTGCAAATTAATTATAGATTCAGCAAAATGCCTTTCAAAATCCCAACAGTTTTTGAGGAGCTTGATAAACTAATCCTTTAACTTCTGTGGAAGAATAAAGGACCAAGACTAATCAAGATATTCCTGAAGAAGAGGATGGCCCAGGCCTTGGGGGAAGTTTCCTATTATACCGGAAAGGAAGACTTAATATAGTAATAAAGACACAGTGGGGGGCCGGCTGTAGCCCAATTGGGAGGGCCCTGGTTTACCTACCACATAGGAGGCCCCGGGTTCGGTTCTTGGGGCCTCCTCGAGCAGGCAGACCGCCTTGAGAAGGCAAAGCTGCCGCGGGCAGGGCAAGCCCCCACGAGCAGGCAGGCCGCCGCGCGGTGAGCTGACTCGGCGGGTCGCTGCAGCGGGGGGAGGACAAGCAGACACAAAAGAACACAAAAATGCACACAGCAAGAACAAGGAGAAAGGGGGGGATATGTAGTAAATAAAAAATAAAATCTTAAAAAAAGACACAGTGGTATTAGTGCAGGGGTAGACAAGTAGACCAAAGGAGCAGAATAGGGAGTCTAGAAGCATTTATCTAGAGAGGCTAGATAAATGGCAAAGGTGTGTTATAGATCAGAGTAGATCATGTCAGTAAATGAGAGTGGGACAGTTAGATATTCATATGGATCGAGTAAAATTGACTTTTGTGATGGTGTAGATAGAGATCCAATTTCAGGATAATAAACTTAGATGTAAATGGAAAAAAATTAATTTAGGGGAAAATGTAAGTAAAGACTTCTATGATTTTGAGGTAAAGACAGATTTCTTAAGTCACCCAAAGCATAGTCCATACCCAAATAGATTGATAAGTTGGACAACATTGAACCTAAGAACTTCTATTCATCAAAAGACACCATTAAGAGTGAAAAGACAAGGCCAGATTGGGTATTTGCAACCTATATCACAGACCAAGAATTTGTAGCTGGAATCTATGATTCTACAAATAAAAAAGTCAAAGAAAATCAACCAATAGAAAAATAAGCAAAACACGCGAACAGAAATTTCAAAAAGGGGTGAACATGAATGGCAAGTAAACATGAAACATACTTCAGCTCATAAACTAAGACCACATGAGATACTGTTTTACATCTTTTACAATTTGCACTAGATGAGCAAATATTAAGTCTGACAATAGTAATATTGGTTAGAAGGAGGATCAATAGGAACTTATATACTTCAGGTAAGAGTATAAATTGCCATGACCACTTTGGGAAGTAACTTGTCCTTATCTTGTAAAATTGAGCATTGGCAAATCCTGCAGTCTTACCAGTTCTGCTCTTTCAATAGTAAACCTTATACATGTACGCACATGTACCAGAAGACCTGTACAAGACTGTTCATTTGATCACAACTATAAATAAACTAGAAATCAACCCAGTTGTCCAGCAACAGAAAAATGGATAAATATTATATAGTCATACAATGGGATGTTATACAGCAATATAAACAAATGAATCATGCAGTGAGGTGGTTCTTAAAATACAATGTTCAGGTATGGACTAAAGTAGGCTACTGGTATTCTACTATAGACTTATTGTGATTCTAGCAATGGAAGAAATTATATCATTGATGTGGAGGCAGTGACCAGTGGAGGTTCTGAGGGCAGGGAGAGGGAAAAACAGGTGAAATATAGGGGCATTTTCAGGACTTGGGTATTGTCTTGAATGACATTATAATGACAGATACAGGCCATTACATATCTTGCCATAACCTACAAAATTGTGCCGGAGAGAGTGTAAACTACATTGTAAACTATAATCCATGCTCAGCGGCAATGCTCCGAAAGGTTTTCATCAATTGTAACGAATGTACCACACTAATGAAGGATGTTGTTAATGTGGGAAAATGTGGGAGATGTAGGGAGTGGGGCATATGGGAATCCCCTATATTTTTATGTAACATTTATGTAATCTAAATATCTTTTTAATGGGAAGTGGCTGTGGGTCGATTGGTTGGGCCCCCGTTTACCATATGGGAGGCCCTGGTTCGATTCCGGGGGCCTCCTGGTGAAGGCAAGCTGGCCCATGCTGTGCGGTAAGCTGACTCAGCAAGATGAGGCAACAAAGGGAGACGAGCAGACACAGAAAAACGCACAGCAAATGGACACAGCAGGCACAAGCAACAAGGGGGGGGGGTGTGGATAAATAAATAAAAATAAATAAAGATCATGTTCTTATAACAAACATAAAATTAAAAATAAATATCTTTTTAAAGATATATATACATATTTTAAAAATACAATGTTCAGTAAAAAGAGCAAGACACATTACAGTGTGATATCATTTTCCCTATAAAACTCATGAAGCAAAACTATAGTATTGTGTAGGGATATATGAACTATCTCTATATAGCTATATAATTATATATAGACATATGTGCAGTGAACATATTTTTTGAAAAGGTAAAGGAAATGTAAATACTAATTTTAAGCTAAATTACCTCTGTCTTGGAGGAAGGGGACTAGGATAGGGAAGTAGCATACAGGTGGATGGAACTACATAATTGTTCTAGGTTCTTAAATTGGGTAATTGGTTCAAATGCTTTTGTGTGAGTCAGTTATTACATAATTTAAAATATTATTTTAAAAAACAGATTGCTCAGAAAGATTTTGTATGTTCTCTGCCACCCCTTTTTAGAGAAATACCCATGTGCAGAAGAGAGTTAGCACAGGAGGCTTGAGCTGTTATCCTTGGAAAGCCCTGTTTGCAAGGTTGGGCCTTTGCTGACATCTAGGTACTTACATTTGGGAAGGATTCCCACATTCCCAAATAAGTGGTTCACTTTGCCTAAACTGTACAAATATGGTTTATGCTAAACATCTGCTTTCCTTCTGGGAGTCTGGGATTTGGGGGCACCTTCCAGGCAGGGAGTACCTGTGTGACCAGCGCCTAATAAAAACCCTGGAGGGGCTGGCTAGATAGCTCAGTGGATAAGAGCGCCGGTATACCACATGGGAGGCCCCGGGTTCGGTTCCCGGGGACCTCTCCGAGCGGGCAGACGACCTTGAGAAAGGCAGGCCACCGTGGGTGGGGCAAAGCCGCCGTGGGCAAGGCAAAAAGCCGCCGTGGGCAAGGCAAAAAGCCGCCACGGGCAGGGCGGAGCCGCCACGGGCATGGCAAAGTCACCGGTGAAACACGGAGCTGTCGCCTGCAAAGCGCAGAAGCCGGGCAGCCTGCAAAAACACAGAGCACTGCTGCCCGCAAAACATGGAGCGGAGCCACCCGTGAAAACGGAATGGAGCCACCCACGAACAGAGCGAGCCGCCTCTGCGGAGGGCTGACTCGGCGCGTCGGCGCAAAGACGGGGGAGACAAGAAGCAGACATAGAAAAAAACACAGAAGAATGGACATACAGCAAGAGCAAGCAGAAAGAGGGGGCGGGATATGTAACCAAAAAAAAAAAGAAAAAAACAACCCTGGACACTAAGTCTTTAATGAACTCCCCTGGCTGGCAACATTTTACATATCTTGTCACAACTTGTTGCTGAGGGAATTAAGCATGTCCTGTGTGACTTCCACTGGGAGAGGGGCCCTTGAAAGCTTGGGCCTGGTTTCCCCTACTTCAGCTCCTTGCTCTTTTTCCCTTTGCTGATTGTACTTGGCGTCCTTTTGCTGTAAGAGGTGATTGTGGTACTCACAGCTGTGTGTCGAGTCTTAATGAGTTATTGAACCTGAGGGTAGCTTTAGGGACTTCCTGATACAACTTATAACTTTGTTATAAAGACCGCAAGCAGGTTGGCAGCTTAAGGATTGTACTTACATATATCATTCCAAGTCTACTTCATGTAATACAACTTTGGCAGGGAGTGGAACATGGCGGGGTGGGTTGGGCTGCTTGTTGAAAAAGGCAGTCTAGGCAGGTTTGTATTACAAGGCAAATAACGTAAGAGGTGCCTTCTGAATTGCACGCTAGTTATCAGTGTTACCAACAAATACGCAATATTAATTGTATGCATACGCCCCTGAATGATTCCCTTTTAATTTGTGTATGATTCGGTACAAAGTACTAAAGTAAAGATTATGTGGTCATAGATTTCTTTATTACTTTCCCAGTGGAGGAAGTGATTGCTTTCCAGATGAAATTGTATTACCAAATGTCTGTTGTAAAAATCCTTATCATGTATGTAATGTTTCTTCCAGAGATGTATTACAGCATAATTTTGAGAGTTATATGCCTGAAGTACAAGAGCTCATTTGTGTAGCTGATCGTTTGGGATCACTGATGCAATATGAAACACCTGGTTTCCTGCCAAACAAGAGAATACACAGAGGTATTCCAGAAACTATCTGAAAACAGAAATATTTCTGACATAAGAGCAAGGATTGTCAAAACACGTTGTGATTTTTAAAAATTATATATGGAGTTTACTCAACACGCTATTTGATCCAAACAGAAATCATAGAATCCTTCATACTGATTTCTGAAAGAAGACTGCTTCCAGCTTGTCTTTTTTGCTGTTGCCACGGTGTGGGTGTAGAATATTGATCCTAAGGTGTTTCTCTGTATCAGACAACTGATGGGCAGGACCTTTTTCATTGCTGTAGGAGGGAGGAAGAATTTGAACCTCCATCTGCTTCAGGAGAAGGCAGAGTTGGGGGAAGACCACTGAGCGGGCAGCTCTAGTTTTCTCTGATAGATTTTAATTTTAATAGAGCCATCATGATGGAATGGTATCTTGGGTCTTCTTATATTTCCAGTACTTCTGATTCTTTCTTTATGTAGTTGTTCTGGAATTATCACTGAGCCTCTTTATTGAGGAAAATGCACAAAAATCGGTCCCTCTAGAGTGTACTTACAAACTGTTTCCTTAATATTTCTTGTCTTTTAGCCATGGGCTTGGCAGCATTGGAAGTCATGCAAGCTGTACAACGTACATGGACCAACTCAAAGGTTCGAATGAATGGAAAAACTCGGCTGATGCAATGGAGAGATATGTTTGACATTGCAGTAAAATGGAGAAGGTAACGTTCGAATGAAAGTAAACTAGAAAACTTATTATTGTCAAATGTAAATTTTCTCTAGCTAACAGGTTTTGAATCCTATTTCACTTATTAATACTAGGCCTTAAAATTAACATCTTTATTCTTTGAAAGATACTCAACTAATATGCATGAAATAGGAATCAATTGTTATGTTTCTAGCACATTTGTAAATGTAATGTTTTAGAAAAAGTCTCTTTGAAAGTGCATGTGAAATGAACTTCAGTACACCAGTTCCAAATGTGCCTGGCTAAGCACTTACAGTTGGGGGGAGGGGGAAGGGGAGAACTTTGATATTCATTTTCTTGAGAAAAATAATGCTCTACTAGTAAACCCTTACTGGCCTCCTAATTGATCCAATTGGAACATCTGTTTGGGATTTGCAGGTTTGTGTGCCATATTTTTAGATGTAATGGACTCAGCGGTTGCTTTCTCCCACTTTTGAAAAACGTCTACATGTTTTGTTTTTCATGCTTTTGAACATTTCTAGGTTTTATAACATCTTCATCCTTAACAAGCTCTGTTTTATAGGATTGCTGATCCAGACCAGCCTGTGCTGTGGTTAGATCAAATGCCAGCACGAAGTCTTAGCAGAGGTTTTAATAATCACATTAATTTAATCAGGTATGAGCCTTTTGTGCATCTTTCCTGTTTTAATAGACGTTTATTCTAAATAGCAGGCCACGGCGACCATGAGCAATTCCCTGCTCCTTTCCTGCTCACTTTTTAAAATGGGAACACACAGATTCGCTCTGTACCTGCAAAGACCTGCCTGCGTTCCTTTCACCTACTCCAGCTGCTTAAAGAAATAGAGTCCATACCATGCAGCTTCCCAGGGCTCTTCTCTGTGCTGCAGAACTCAAGTGGAGGATGGGCTGCCTGATTGTCCCCAGGGCGTCAGGCTTTAAGGGTTCCTACAGAGCATCGTGGAAAGCAATTGGATGGAGAACATGGCATTTACCATAGCTCTTTCTAGTAATACTGTGTTACTGAAAGAAACTCTTTTGACAAGTCTGTTGTAAAAACCCCCTCCTCCCCCCAATACACACACACGTAAAGGGCTTGGATAAAGAACAATATCAGGTCTCTAAGCTGCTTTCTATCGAGGGTTAACTTCAGACACTTTGTTTTGTTACAAGCATATACACATTGAGGATATGACCGCACTGTGTACCTTTTTACCCTTCATGTGCTTAGCCGCCCTCTAAATAAATGATGAACAGATACGAAGGGTTATCGGCCTGAAGGGGGACCCTATTATTGGCCTGTCCTTTGGTAAATTTTAGATAAAATTTACAAATAGTTTGTGTCATATTTAAAATGTTTCTTGTTCCAGAAATGTGAATCAAGAAAATATTATTCTATATAACTTTGATATTTAAGTTTGGGTTTTAATGGAAATATCATTTATATACTTATTTTAATTTCTAGAAAATGAATTTTTGCCCCTTGTGACTTGTATCGTCCCATTTCTTATGATAATTTGTGACATTTAAAGACAGACTCAGCTAGCTTTAGCGGAAGGCAGCTGCCTGCCGGTCACTGTGCTTTGCTGCATGACGGTGGTGCAGAAGTGAAAGGGTCCCCACCTTCAAGCTCACTGTCTAGTGAGGAGGTCAAGTGAACACCTACCTAGCCTGCACCGTGTTAAGTGCGGTGCTGCTCATATGTGCAGGGTGCCATGGGGACACAGAGAGGTCCTCCTCCAGCCTTCGGGTGAGGCTTAAGCTGTTTTCAGGATTGGAAAGAGGGGTGGGATGATTAGACAGAGCCACGAGTGAGGTAGGTATGTTCAGGAAACTATGGTTCATTATGGCCGTTTAGTTTGCAATTAAAGGAGTCTCAGGAATTAAGGCTAAAGAGCTAGGCAGAGTCCAAATATAGAGTGCAACTTTAGACTCCATGCTAAGGAGTTTCCCCCCGCCTCAAGTTGATGGAGAGCCATTCAAGGGTTTTAAGCAAAGAAGTGGCACGGAAGATTTGTGCGTTAGGATGATCGCTTTGACAGCAGGGTGGCAGAATAGGTTATTAGAGGGGGCAGTGACCTTGGAGGCAAGGGACGGGTTGTAATGATTCAGGTGAACACATGCAGAAGTTGTGGAAAACCTGTGGTAGTGGGTTGAAGGGAAGAGATGGGTGTTTAGAAGGTACAGTCAGTATCAACTGGTGGCCATTTGGAAATGGGGGAGAGCATGGAATTACATGAAGACCTTCAGTTTCTGACTCAAGTACATGGCTGTTCCCTTGAGCTGGAGAGCCACAGGACAAAATTATGTCAACGCGTGTTGGTGCAGCTGGGGACTGCGGTGTGGGGGAGTAAACTCCTATTTGACGATTGTGACCGTGAGGTTGAGGTGCCTGTGGGACATCCAGGGCGTGGTGCCCAGTGAGCAGTTGGCTGTGTACATGTGGCTCATCAGCATTATGGTTGTAAGTGAAGGTATGGCAGAGAGACTGCCCAGAGGGCACAGAATACGGAGAGGGGGAGAGGGAGGTGAGGAAAGTAATATTTTCAGTGGGTTAACAAAGTGACGATCGCTAGTTAGCTGGAAAGCAAGAAAGGAAGGAATATTAGCAGATAATGCTATCAGGAGAACTAAGGCAAAGGAAGAAGGTATATTGGCTATCTAAGAGTAAAGGTATGCATAAAAGGAAATAGGCAGAACAGTCTGAACCTCATTTAAGCCCTTGGGAATTTTTCTTCCCGTTTTGGCATATCTGGAGCCTTGATGGTAAAGACAACAGACTTGGTGCCTTTATAACAGGCTAGGCTCCAAGATCTGACCAGCAGCCTTGCTAAGTCAGTACCTAACTTCTCCCAATCCTTGACTGTGAGCAAGTGAATTCCCTATGCTTTTTTGTCATTGTTGCCGTGTTCTCATTAGCTATCTTATTATTTTTTTTTTCACACTGAACTTTGAAATGAGATATTATTTTAAATATATTCCTTTGTAAAAAGATTTTCTTTTTCCCTTGCAGGGGTCAAGTGATTAACATGAGATACTTGGAATATTTTGAGAAAATACTTCATTTTATTAAAGATAGAATTCTTGTTTATCATGGGTAATCCTTCAACTTTCTCCTTCATAGTAATAGATTTAATTTTACATGTCTTACATTTGTTATATTTACCTTGAAAACTAAGCCTATTGACAGACCAAACAAAATGCATCAAATTTTCAGTTTTACAAAGTGTTTAGAATCTTTTATAGTTTCTTAATAACCTAATTTTTAATAGCATCATAAAATCCATCAACTCCAATTGAGTGTTTTGAACCTTACAGACAGTACTCTGACTTTTCTGGTCTCTTTCTTCTACAAAGCAAGATGTTTCTTTGAATTTATCTATTATGGATTTCAGTCTCTGAGTTGAAAGCAAGTATGTACATATATAAGATTGAGTGGGACACTGGGGAAAAAAGAATTCTGAATGCTTCATTATTACCAAGAGAAAATAAAATTGGTATAAAAGCTCAGCAGGGAATACCTCCATATGAGCAACTTTAGAAAGAAAAGAAACACATATACTTCTAATTTTGGAGTTGTTAATAGGCTTTATGACCAAACCTAAACCAGTACATGTATGCACAAAACACATTCTGCATTCCCTATTTTCACCTTCTCGATGGAGTGCTATTTATTTCCTTAATTCTCAGCTGCAGCCCCAAAATAATTAGGATTAAACCATTCCATGACTTAGAAACATGGTTGTGGTCTACTATTTTGAATACCAAGTTACTCATAATTAAGGAAAATTCATTTAAATTCAAAGTAAGAGCATAACTGTTAAATTTCTGAATTACTCAATTGCCATATCTCTCTCTTTTTTAAAGAGCTAATAATCCTAAAGGATTGTTGGAAGTCAGAGAAGCTCTGGAAAAGGTACACAAAGTAGAAGACCTTCTTCCAATTATGAAGGTAAATTTATTATCCAAATCAAGGTGTTTTTAGTAAAAAAAAAAAAAAAGTACTAGGAGCAGAGGTGGCTCAAGTGATTGGGCACCTCCTTCCCACATGCAAGGTCCCGGGTTCAGTTCCTGGTGCCTCCAAAAAAAATGAAGATGAGCATATAGCAAGTACAAAACGATGACGGTTAGGGGAAATAAACTCTTAAATAAATAAAAAAGAACTCAATTGTTAAATGCATGTTTGCTAATATTATGCTATAAATGTTTTAAAACTCTATTAGTGGGGGGGGGGGTGAATGTAACTCAGGTGGCTGAGTGCCTGCTTCCCACATACAAGGTCCCAGGTTTGATCTCCAGTACTTTTAAAAACAAAACAGGGCCCGGCTAGATAGCTAAGTGGATAAAGAGCTCGCCGGTGTACCACATGGGAGGCCCCGGGCCCGGGTTCGGTTCCCGGGGACCTCTCCGAGCCGGCAGACGGCCTTGAGAAAGGCAGGCCGCCGTGGGCGGGCCGGAGCCGCCGTGGGCAAGGCAAAAAGCCACCACGGGCAGGGCTGAGCCCCCACGGGCATGGCAAAGTCACCCGTGAAAAGCGGAGCTGCTGCCCGCGAAAGCGGAAGCCGGCAGCCCGCAAAAACATGGAGGACTGCTGCCCGCGAAACATGGAGCGG
>PVKH010037683.1:0-11424 GCA_004027955.1 Chaetophractus vellerosus | reverse complement strand
ATTGAAAAATCGCTTATGCTGAATTTTTTTTTTTTAAATCAGGCAAAGGAGAACAAAACCTGTATTATAACTATGAATGTTGAGAGTTGAGGGATTGGTAACTGTTGATGAGCACCAGAATAACTCCCCTGGAAAAACACTATATAATGATGATTATATAAGGTATGCTGTGTTATGTTAGGCTTAATTAGAACCTAAAAGCACAAAAAGGTTCAGTTGAGTCAATGTTTGGAAAGAATATCCACAAGATTCATTTATGTTAATAATTAGTGAAACACTGGAATAATATTAAGGGAGAAAAACTGAGTCACTTTTGGACAAAGGATTCATACCAAGGAAGGGCATGACCTCCCTCAGCACAAATCAGGTCAGACAAGCTTAGTTGTTGTTTTTTTTAATAGGATTACCAAATTGGTGGATAAAAGAAGGCAAGTGGGGTTATAGAGCAGGACTTTAGGGAAATGCTTGATACCACAATTATTATTTGTTTAAATTCTTAAGCTATAAATCCATCATGAAGTCTTGTGGAAAATAATTTACCACAAATCACATGAGGCTTATTCACAGAAGAGGAAACATGATTCAGGGTTATAAAATCTATTCATAGAGAATAGCAAATTGATACATAAAAAGGAAATCATGGGAAGCGCATACGGCTCAAGCGATTGGGCTCCCGTCTACCATATTGGAGGTCCAGGGTTCAATTCCCCCGACCTCTTGGCAAAGGCAAGCTGGCCTGCATGGCGAGCTGGCCCACATAGATTGCTGGTGCAGCAAGATGATGCAAACAAAAAAAAAAAGACACAGAGGAGAGACAATAAGAGATGCAGTAGACTAGGGAGCTGAGGTGGTACAAGAGATTGAGCACTTCTCTCTTACCCTGGAAGGTCCCAGGACCAATTCCCTGTGCTGCTTGAAGAGAAGACAAGCAGACACAGAAGAACAGTGAATGGACACACAGAGCAGACAGCAAGTGCAAAAACAATGGTGGTGGTGGGCGGGGGGAGAAATAAATAAATAAATCTTTAAAAAAACAACAACAAAAAAGGAAATCATATATTTATGTCCAAGGGTACTGAGAAGGATACTAAAAATTTCTACAGATATTCTTCATGAATGCCCTAAAAAGAACAGAATATTTCTTGAACATGATAAAGAATCTCTAGTTTAAACCAAGTCAGTATTTATTTAATGGTGAAACTTAGAGGCAGTCCCATAAAAATTAATAAAAATATGATGCCCAGTACTATCATTAATTTTTACTACTATTTGAGAACTTCTGACCAATGCAATATAAGATAAAACCAAATATGGGGTATAATTATTGGATAAAGTTTTAATACCCAAAGAGTCTTATAAAATAAAAGATTATGAATGTGACTGAAAATACAAGTATATTTATCTAAAATTAGAAATGTATATATTTTTGAATTGCAATAAAAATATCAACAACAGATACCACTAATCTAGAAATAATCTTAAAAAGAGATCTCTAAATCATATATAAAGAAAATTAGAAACATAGCTCATGTCTATATATGTGAAACATATAAAGAAAACTTAAAACTTTCTTGAGTTTTATAATTAAGGACAAAACATGATTTTGAAAGAGATCATTGAAACTCATTTATTTATATATTTAATGTATTTCCAACTTTTATATGTTTTGTGTAATTCAAATAAAAGTTTTGGGAGAAAAAAATTTTAATATATATTTAAAAATTTTTTAAAGATATTTATTTCATAAATGTTACACACAAAATATAGGGATTCCCATATGCCCTGCTCCCCACACCTCCCACACCCTCCCACATAAACAGCATCCTTCATTAGTGTGGCATATTCATTGCGATTGATAAACACATCCTGGGGCAGTGCCACTGATCATGGACCATAGTTAGGAGAAATTTAAGACATAATTTCTAACATTCACTTAAAAAGAATAAACAGGCAAAAATATTAAAATAAACTTGAAGCAACCAAAACTACCACTACAAAAACAAGAGAACAAAACACATTATAAACTTATCATAAGTAAACCTACAATTTTAGTATAAAAATATATAGCTAAAGAGAAAAGAATAAAGAGCCCAGAAATTTTTTATTTATAGCAATCTCATGTGTGATAAAGTCATTGCAAATCAATAAAATGGAATGAATAAGGGTTAGTCAAAAATAACATTGGATAAATTGGTTAACAATTGGGAAATAATACATGTAACTACTCACCTCACATTATGTTCCAAAATAAGTTCAAGATGAATTAAAATGTTAGCATGACTATGAATTTACAAATGTTTAAAAAGCAATGGTAAAGAAAAAAATGCCAAACCATTTGGTTTATAAACATAAAAAGTCCATATTTCAAAAACAATATCCTACTGTACCTTTGATAAAGGGTTAATAGCTTTGCAATTAAAAAAAAAAAGCCAATACAAATTCATTAGTAGTGGGTACAGGACATGAACAGACAATTCACAAAAGAGGAAATACAACTAGTAAACAAACATATGGGAAAATGTTCACCTCATTAGTAGTCAAAGACATGCAAATTAAACTTAGATTGGAATAAAACAGTTGCAGTTTGTTTCTGTAGCCCTAGTTTCTAAAAGAAGGAAGAGAGTAGAAACAGTTTGAGCCTTGGGATTTCAGTGTGTTAGGGAAAATGAGAGACTGGGCAAACAGAAGAAAGCCAGGTCTTATTGACCTGCTATACTCTGCAGTTTTCTGCATGAAGTTGGCCTGGGGACAGGTGGCTGGGTGTTGAGGAAGAAGAGAGCTTAGATGGAGAAGAAATCTGTCAAGCATATTATTTCCTTTAGTTAAGTTGAAGTAAGAATGTTAATAAACAGCCAAGAGTAGTTCCTATAGCATCATTTATAATACTGAATTATTAGAAGTTAACTAAATGCCTACCAGTAAGAGATAATTAAAAGATTAGAGACAGCTTGGCTACTTAAATGTATAACATTTATCAAGGGCTATGTCCTAGGCATTGCAGAAGGCACTTTAAGTGGATTCTCTAATTTAGTTCTCACAGTGAGGTATATAGTGTATATATTGTTATTGCTATTGTTTTATTACCCTCATTTTTTTTAACAATAAGGGGAAAGTGTATCTCAGGAAAGTTGAGACCCAAAAAAGACTACACTGCTAATGGACAACAGAGCCACACTTTGAACCTGGACATTCTGTTGCCAAAGCCTGCTCTTAATCACTGCAATTTATATTAGATAAAAAGGCATTGTATGATAGTATATGTATATTGTTACTACAACTCTGAAAAGTGCATAATATTAAAAATGAAATACATTAAAATGCTGAGCTATGTGATGCTAGGGTGGTGGGTAGGTAAGCACCATTTTTCTCTTTTTGAAGTTTTAAAAATTAGGGTAGATCACTTTAAAAGTAAAATATTATAAAATGAAGAACAATTATCAGACAATTACATATTTGCACATATTGTCCAATCTTAAATTTGTCACATCAAAGGAAGTCTAAAGATCAACCTGGACTTAGGGTGGCGATGTGTGCAACAGGGTTCTCTTCAAGAATTGCACAGGTGATATGTTGGTGAATTAGTGGATTTTCGAACAGAAACTGTATCAGGAATAACACCTTTCTTAGTATGAGTGTACACCAAACACCTGGGAAATAAGGGCCTCTACTGAGATATGACTCTACCAAAAAATAAGTCCTAATTTATGCTTTTGCCACTGATAATAGTTAAGGAATGAGAATGGTGATAAAGATACTTGTGATGATGGTACCATTTACTGGGCATGTATTAAATGCCAGACAATGTGCTGAATACTTGCATTATTTGTTCATTCAGATCCCAGAGTAGACTTACCATGACATGATTATTGTCTTTATTTCAGAGAGACAATATGTATTTGTTGATGATGGATTTTTTTTTTCTGAAAATACTTTTTACTTTATTTATTTGCCCTGGTTTTTGGTAAAAACTATGAAAAGTTATGCATTTATCTTCTTGACCTATGCACTGTTCTGTACTGCTGGCAACCCCAGCCTAAAGACTCTAGGCCTCCAACAGTGGCAGCCCATATTCATTCTTGTTGGGTCTCAGTGAAAAGGCTGGCCAATTCGTCTGGGGTGCTAGACTGCTTCTGCAGTACAGGAATAAAGTGGACCTCATGCAAAAGAATAAAATATTGGGAGAGGGGGTGGATAATGTATATATGGAAGGGAGAGAAAGAAGGAAGAAGGAGAAGAGAAAAAGAGTACGGGAAGAGCAAATCAAAGGAAATAGAGGAATTCTATTCTATTAACAAGGTTATAACATACAATTGTGTGAAATTACTATAGGCTTTGTCAACGCTGTCAGGCATATTGGGAACACTATGGTGTTTGGGCTGCTTTCATAAAGCAGGCTGGAAAAATTCCCAGAATACCAGGCCACTAGGCAATGTTTCCTTGGTTGGCAGCATTCTGCTGTTCCTGTCTCAGTGCTGGAAAAGAGGGAAAAGTAAAAATTACACCACAGGCAGCTGGGGAAATGCCTAATAGTTCTCTGGAATAGGATAGCAATAACTAGTATGTTCAGCTTTGGACTTCATAGTTTTGAACTGATCAAAATTGAATTTTAAAAGTTTGTAAATTGACTTGGAAAGAAAGGCTAAGGATATCTACATCAGTCAGTCTAGAAAAGGGAAGACAGAACAAGGCCAATGCCTGTGATGGAATAGGCCTTCCCGAGGGTGGAAGCTGGTGTTCATTGCTGTATTGGTAGTAAGGTTGTCATTGTATTTGAAAAAAAAAAGGAATTAATTTATGTTACTGAACATGTTAAGTATAAGGCTCAATATGGGTCTCTTTATTCTAATTAAGAGAATGTAAAATGATGCTATTGCTTTTAAAAATAGCATCAAGGATAGCATTTGGAAAAAAAAAAATCATTCAGTTCTAGTGGTGAACCAGAACTGGATTTTCCCCTGAGGCCACCAGTGTATTATAGCATATATCTAGTGCAAAAGAATTTATAAAGAGAGTCCAGAAATTCCCTTTACTAGAGGAGGACTTTTAAGCATAGTCAAAGAGTCATCCAAGTTAGGATGCTGGGTAAATAATATGAAGGCACTCCGAGTACTGATATCCTTGCAACGTCCTACTTTAAAATTCCTTAATCCTAGAGCCAATAGTAGAATGCCAGAAGCAGCTACAGATGATCATCTTCTGAATATATGTCTGCTAGTAGTAATATATTCTCTGCATTTGAATAAATGTTTTTGAAAATTTAGATGTTCAGCTGATATTTCTTTCTGTAGTTAGTTTATGCATAACTTCTTAATTGATAAAATTTCTCTTTTTTGTATACATATTTATTATAGATGATCAGTCTTGCTATTGTTTATTATCTTAAATAATTTTGAATGTAATTCAAGGCCCTTCCTAATTTGGTTCTGTTTAATTGGCCAGCTTCATCTCTGGCCTTAAATGGCAAAAATCTGATAATTTATTTTTTAGCAAGCATCTTTCACCTTTAATTCTGAGCTCTAAAGATACCTCTTCTGCGAAGACCTCCCAGCTAGACTGGCCTGTTCAATGCTGTCACCATTGCATTTTGTATACGCTTGTTAGAACAGATATCAAACTAAATCTTGCTAGTACTTACATCTTCTTAATTGACTGCAAGCTCCTTGAGGACCAGAATAATGTCATGCTAACTGTGTGGCCTGAGGTGCTAATATGGTATATGGATCAAAACTCCATGATAACTGCCTCCCAAGAAAACAGGAGAGCAGAAACAATGTAATTGATAGTGGGCATGGTCTTCCACCCACTCCGTCTCTCAAATGAAGGCCAACTGGGAAAAGAACAAGCATCCTGCACTCAGGAGGCAAGGAGGCAGAGGACGGATCTCTGGGCCTTCAATACTCAATCATCTAATCTTCGCAGACGGGGTCAATGCAATGGGTACCAACTAATCAAGAGAGGTCTGAAATAGCTTTCGCTGTGTTGGGAGGCTCAGTAAATCCCAGTATCCCTAATGGTCCCCAAGGATATGTAAGCCAGAATGGACAACTGCTTTCATAGCTGGTGTTTGCACACATTTGAATTGCATGCCAAGAACCCAAGAATTGCCAGTGGATTAGCTGAGCAGGCTCGTCCCAGTCATTTCTTTATTCTCCTGGCAAGGCAACTTTACATTTTATGGGATAACATTTTTCTACCCTCTTCAATGTGTCACATTGGGGCTTTGCTGTATGCTCTAATAATGAATCAATAACTGTATAACAGGATAGAATTAGGTATTCAGATTAGTATGATTAATCTAATGACCTTGGTGTAGAATAGGCCTTTCATCCTATCCTCTTCATTATGATAGTATATTTCTTTCTCTCTGTGTGTGTGTATGTGATGGATTACACACACATATAGAACATGTCTACTTATATGTATGACTAAGGCATAAAGATTCATATATATTATTGATATTCTTCTCTATATTCATACATACAATTAAAAAAGTGGTCACAAAATATTTTTGACCCCTGTTAAACCTTTTGCTGTTTATCAGCCTTTCTTATGCATGCTGTTATTAAACTAATTATCTGCCATCTGAGTTTTATGTGATGAATCTTTTGGACCTACTACATTTTTTACATTATACAATTTATTAAATGTAAGTTTTGCTTCAGTCTTTGCTTCATATTTTCCAGATGCTGCTAGATCCAAATTATGTCTCCTAAATGGCTTCCTTTCTTCCAAGCTTTGACATGTCTGCAGTTGTGGCCCAACCTCCGTGTCTTCTTCTAAACTTTTTAAAGTAAATAGGTGCCACACCTGTGCCAACCACTTCCAGGTTGGCATTGCTATAATCTTTTAGGTCCTTATTACAACTCTTTTTCTGGGACTCTAATTTATCTTTTTCTGTGTTGTGCGTAAGAAGCACAACCTTGTTGTGATCCCAGATACCTTAGGCTTATTGTATTCCCTGATGTATCCCATAAATAACATTGCTAAGGAAAAAAATGCTTATTGTTTGATTTTGGTGAACCCATAAGATTCATGTGCTGGCTGCTTCACTTTCTAGGCTTTCACAACCTATCATTTTAAAAATCTGTTTTGAGTCTTGTCAAACTCATTCATCCACCATTGGGGAAACTGAAAACTGAAACGATGTTTGACATTTCTAGGCTTAAGTTTTCAACTATCACTATGGTCTTTCTCCCAAGTTCTATCCAATTTAGGGTTTTTAAAAGGCCAGAATTTTGGGAAGTCGGGTAAGGAGCTATTTATTTTTTCCTCTTAAAAGGACTAAGCCAGGTACATTTATTCAATGTTTTCCATACTTAGTGAACACTTTTAGAAGGTTCTCTAGTGACGAAAGAGAGGTTTTATCATCAGGTGTTGGATAGGACAGTGGTTCTCAAAGTATGATGCTCAAATTAGTAGCATCAGCTTCACCAAAGAGCATGTTAGAAATGCAAATTTTGGGGCCCCACCCCAGACATACTGAATTAGAAACTCTTGGAAGCTACATCTTAACAAGTCCCCCCACTACCCCTGTGTAATTCTGATATAAAATAAAGTTTGAGAACGATTGGGATAAGACACTTTCATAAAGAAATAATTATAAAGCTCTTAAGATTGTTGCCAAGGTGATTTTGGAGAACAGAGGATAGAGTGATTAACTAAAATAATATTGGAATATACTATAAGTCTGCATGCCATAGTCATTCACATAAGTAGACAGATATTGTTTGGTTTCATGGATCCCCCTATGGAGAGAAAAAGACTCCACATCTGCCTGTGTTGTACATTATTTGAACAGGAGGCAACGTTTATTATTAGACTATTAGAGACTTAGTCACCTCAAAATATTTTTGGAAGGAGGTGGAGCAAAAAAGAACAAACTAATCAATGAATTGACTAATCAAAAAGCCATAAATGCAAATATTCTCACTCTCCTGATTTTGTGATAATCAGGGTAGGCTAAACATTCTCCACATTAGAAACCATGCATGTGTCCCCAGACCTAGTTTTTCTCCCTAGGTCTGGTTTTTAGAATGCTGGTGATTTATTATATCACCTTGATTTATTATATCACCATCCTGTACGGGAAAAGACTGTAATTCTAGGTATCTTTGGTCAACCTTAAGAGATATAGTACGGGGACAGATGTGGCTCAAATGGTTGGACATCTGTCTCCCATATGGAGGGATCTGGGTTTGATCCCTGGGATCTCCCGGTAAAAATTTAAAAAAGAAAAATATAGAAGGTGGGTGGGCCATAAGGTCCCGTGTGTGGGTACGCCGTCAGGCCCCATGAGCAGGTAAGCCACCAGGCCCCGTGAGCCATGCTGCAAGATGATCATGAAACAGGAGAGTGACAATGGGGAGAACGAAGAAGGGACGCACTGAAAAACCAGGAACTAAGGTGGCACAGGTGGTAGGATGCCTCTCTCCCACATTGGAGGTTCCGAGGATCGAATCCGGGTGAAGACAGTAGGAGAAGGCTAAGTAGAGAGGGCAGGAAATGGACACAGACAGTTATCCAGCAAATGGACACAAAAACAGCAAAAATGGGGAGGAATGGGTAAAAATGGATGAAAGTAAATAAATAGATGGATCCTTAAAAAAACTAAAAATAAATAAATAAATAAATCCCTTCAACAGGTTGGTGCACAAAATAAAGTCAAATTAATTTTTAAAAAAAAGTCATAAGCAGAGGAAGCCAAAATCTGATGAGGTACCATACTGAAAGTTACTCAAACTAAATTATATTCAGCTGATCCAGTTACATATATGCTTTCCAGGTTGGAGGAGTGCCAGCAAAAGGAGGCAAGCAGGGTTCATATGGGAAAAACATACGTGACTACATTCATATTTCTCCCCTGTATTTGCTCACTTTGCCATCCTTCCACAAGGTGGAATTGCCCAATATCTTAAATCTTAAAATGAACATGGTTTCTAAGCTCTATGATGCACTGACATGTACTGACAGTCTTTGAACACACTTTGTTTTTAAAGATTTATTTTTTATTTATTTATATATCCCCCCCTTGCTGCTTGTTCTTGCTGTGTTCATTTTTGCTTTTGCATTCTGTGTCTGCTTGCCTCCCCCTGTAGCGGCATCCTGCCAAGTCAGCTCACTGCGTGGCAGCTTGCTTGTTCAGGGCGGCTTGCCTTTTGCTCACAGAGGCTTGCCCTTTGCTCGCGGTGGCTTGCCTTCCTCGCGGCGGCTTGCCAGCTCGCGGCGGCTTGCCTTCTTGAGGCGGCCTGCCCTCTCGAGGAGGCCCCGGGAACCGAACCTCGGGCTTCCCATGTGGTAAACCAGAGCTCCACCAATTGAGCCACAGCTGGTTCCCTATGAACACTTTTGATCATAGTTTTTCTTAAACAGAATTTGGCCTTATTCAGTGTTATCCACAGATAATTCATTAACTGAAGTATTGCCATGATGGCCTCCCAATTTTTTAATTGACTGATGCAGAGTTTGTAAGATTCCACCGACGTTGCAGATTTAAAGACGGCCTCCCATTTCACATGAACAATTGATAGGTTGTTTGCTTAAAGTTGATACATGATATCTAATGTCATTGTACTTCTAGCACCCTACTGGGAGGGAACAGAGACCTTAATGTTTTAAGTCTCTTGCTGCAATCCTTCTCTCTTGACTGTCCCTTAACTGTACCTACAACAGATCTCTATTTCAGCACTTATTAGTTTGTTCTTTATCTGTTTTAGATATCTGTCACCTCCACTAGACTTTGAGCATATAGATTTTTTTCTGCCTATTCCTATAACCCCAGTAACTAATACAATGCAGGGAGATGATTTGCTCCATACATATTCATTGAAAGAATGAATAAATGAATGGATGAAATGAATCAAATAATCCATGATCAAGTGCATGATTTTCTCTGCTCAAAATCATGGCACACTTTCTGAAAAATGACCTGTACATTTCCTGGTAAGCAATTACTATAGAAACTATCATAGAGATTTAAGGCTTTACCTTAATACTGTATTTCAGGTTACACCTCGCATATGATAGAAAGTTCCATTTATAAAGAACAAAAGTCATTAATTATGGAATACTTATCCTATGCCAAGTAGTGTGCTATAAGCTTTATATTTATTGTCTCATTTTATATTCACATTAAGCAAGTATTTACAAGTGATAATATTAGTAGACATGTTTAATGTTTTTAGTTTAATTCAAGCTCATCCTTTTCACTTATTTTTTCCTTGCTCACTATCTTACTCACCTTACTTCTTTTTATTTTTTATTTTTAAAGAAGTTTTAGATTACATACATGTTACATCAAAAATATAGAGGATTCCCATATAATCCAGCTCCTCCCCCTCCCACACTTTTCCCCATCAACAACATCTTTTCATTAGTGTGGTACATTTGTTACAATTAATGAACACAATTTGAGGCATTGCTACTAACCTTGGACTATAATTTACATTATAGTTTACACTTTGCCCCACATAATTTTATAGGTTTTGACAAAGTGTATAATGGCTTGCAATGTCGTGCAGGACAATTCCAATGTCCCCAAAGTACCCCATGTTATACCTATTCTTCCCTTTCCCTCCCATCAGAAGCTCTGGTTTACACCCCTTACTTTTAATTGTATTTTCTAATTCCAGGTTATTTCTCTGCCATATGCTTTTAAAACCTAATTTGGCATATAAGAGCAGAATTTGAGGAAATAGGTACCTAAATTGTGCAGAACCCTAAGGTTGTGTCCTATAACCATGGTCCAAACAGACAGTAAAGGAGGAGATGGTTGGTTCTAGTTGCCTTGGCTGATTTAATGGTGCTGTGGGTGGTGAAGACCCTAAAGATAATGCCTTTGCCACTCAAAGCCAATCTTAATGAACTACGGAAGATGAGACGTTATTCCACTTTTTAGTAAATCTGCCTCGCTTGGGTACTCATGGCCCAAATAGATAGAATTTTAAAAGATTTTATTAACATACTGAAAATTCCCATTAAACGCTAGACTAGAGAACTCACTGTCGCACACTATATTGAAAACTGTCCTTCATGAGACTTCGAAGGAGAGCCTTAATACATTTTTCTCATCTTAATATCAATGATTCTATTATACTGAGTATAACTTAATTCTTTTTCGTATCTCCAAAATGATAATTTGTTACATACCAGTGAAGTTTTTTAAAAGCACGGGGGAGGGGGATCATATTTATATTTAATGAGGGATAAGATGATCTTAAGAGTTACTGTATGGGGCCCGGCTAGATAGCTCAGTGGATAAAGAGCTCGCTGGGAAACCACATGGGAGGCCCTGGGTTCGGTTCCCGGGGACCTCTCCTAGCGGGCAGACCGCCTTGAGAATGGCAAGCCGCCATGGGCGGGCCAGAGCCGCCGTGGGCAGGGCAAAAAGCTGCCACGGACAGGCAAAAGCCGCCACGGGCAGGGCAG